>CAUYQU010036546.1:0-38427 GCA_963574635.1 Cheracebus regulus
ATAAAGGTGAAAAAAATCTATACAAGGAAAGAAAAAATATACCAAATCACAGATGGAATATATATCCTAGTTAATGAAATACCAAGGTTAAAGATATAATTCTCCAGAAATACAAGCAGACAAAAAAAAAATCACCTTTAAAATTTTTTTAACTTGGAATATACAAAGGAAATTACTAGATATCCTCCCAAAGAAATGCTGGGGACTGTAGGAATAACTTAACCCTATAGCAATCACATTAATTTTACCTTTAAAATTTATTCTAAATTCACCATTTCCATTTCAGAATTTTAGTTCTTATGCTCATCATTTTTTCCTGTACTACTACCAAGGATTCCTACATTTATGTCAAGATTCCAACCTTACTTCTATTCAAATTCAAGAGTTATCTTCTTAAAGCACAGATCTGGATCACATCATTCTACTGATTAAAAACCATGTGTGAGACTAGGAACAACAAAATAAAACCCAAAACCCATTGTACAGGGAGCAAGCTACTCTATTTGCTTCTACCTTATCTTTGTTATGTACTTAAGCTAAGATACATTATTTGTCATTCCCCAAAATCCATCCTACACTTTCTATCTTCTATGCCTTTGCTAAAGACCACTTTGAAGAGTCTATCCTCAAAGTCCAAAATCACCACATCCACTAGTGTTTTCAGTTAAAATTAACCTTACATCATTCTCTATTCTCTTCACGGCAATAATATAGCAGAATCTGTCTTCTAATTATGTGCCTGTCTATTTGACTCATAGGAAAGTGAACCTGCTGAAAACGTAAACTGAGTCCTATATATGGTAATTTGAGGCCAGCTACAGGACTACAAATTTAATAGATCCTCAACTTTTAAGTAAATCCATAATCTCATCTCTTAATGCGCATTATTTAAGTAAGTAATTTAAGTAAGGAAAGACTAAAAAAAGAACTTTGTTTTGTGGACCTGTGATTGACTGATAATAGCTCCAACATATTGGGCAATATGTTGAAAAGGATTCTGAGGCCGAGCACAGTGCCTCACGCCTGTAATCCCAGCACTTTGGGAACATGAAGTGAGAGGATCGCTGGACCTCAGGAGCTGAAGATCAGACTGAGCAACATAGTGAGACCTCATCGTGCCATTGCACTCCAGCCTGAGCGACAGAGCAAGACTCCATCTCAAAAAAAGTAATAATAATTTAAAGATAAATTAATTAACATTAAAATTTAAAAAAACAACAAAAAGGATTCTGAGGTCAAATCTAGCTTCTGAAGTAGTCACAAGATCAAGCAGCAATGTTTGCCAGGAGCAGAGCAAGGGACAGTGGCAATATCCATGCCACACACTGTCTTCTTCATTTTCGATAATGGTCTTGTCTACAAAACATAGTCCCACACCCACAACGACTTTCAGTATAAACATAGGAAAACTGGTAATGACATTACATATTAGGGTCATTTTGCAAACCAATAAATAATATATGTTAAAGATTAAAGAGCCCATGAGTCAGAAAGGCTTTAACATTTCCCTGCCTGTCACAAGTAGATCATGGAAAGAAAATTCTATCCTTTCCCTTTTCCATACCTCTATTTTCCTGCCTAAGATGAGGGTAATACATGTTATCTCCCAAAAGCATCTTAAGTCTTAATAACTTAGAGGCACAAGATGAACCCAAAAAACAGATATGCTGTTACTAGTGTTTGTGGTTGTACCACTTTGTGGGGGAAAGGAATAATGTTAGAACCTGAATGTGCTATTCTCTCTATGAAGAATATTTATTGATTTCCAAATGTACAAATAATTTCAACACAAATGACATCAATCATTTGAACTTTGGTCTTAAGATAAGCTAGTCTGACAGCTCCCACTATAACATTTACATTATGAATATTATCACTTCATTTGATGAGATACCTACTGTCTTCAAATGTTCATGAAACTTTCCCTTACATTTGCTTATACTTTTGAAGTAAAATAGACATTGTGAGTCTGCCTCATTTTGGTAGCCATGCTGTCTTTCATGCACTTTACCTAAATTGTAATCTGTTAGGTGTCTAAACAATGCATTCATTAATCATTTGAAAAAACATGTTACCTATATCATCTAATGATATAATCTTCTATGAGACACTTTAATACCATCTGTGAGCTTTAATTTAACGGTGAACTAAGACTAATATCTGGTACAGTACTTGGAAACATCTGAGTCTTTTTAGTTTCTGTAAAAATAATTTTTTAAAAGTATAGCACATTTATAGTATTGGTATTTCATATTTAAAACTTTTTTTTCAAGCCAGCCATGACAGCTCACGCCTGTAATCCCAACACACTGGGAGGTGGAGGCAGGCAGATCACCTGAGGTCAGGAGTTCGATACCAGCATGGCCAATATGGTGAAACCCCATCTCTACTAAAAATACAAAAATTAGCCGGGCATGGTGATGCACACCTGTAATCCCAGCTACTCAGGAGGCTGAGGCACAAGAATTGCTTGAACATGGGAGGCAGAGGTTGCAGTGAGCCGAGATCGCACTAATGCACTCCAGCCTGGGCAAAAGAGCAAGACTCCATCTCAAGAAAAAAATTCAAAACTACTTATAAATGCCTTTTTTTTAAAAAAACTGTAAATCAGGTTCTTGCTTTTAAAAGAAATCTACAACTGGGGAAGGGAAAAGAAGCAGCAAATATTATTAAGCACTTCCATGATAGGTACCATGCTTACCACTTCATCCTTACAGTTTAATCTTCATAACATTATAAGGTAGTAGATTTCATCCCATATTAAATAGCTAAAACCAAGATTCAGAGAGGCTAATATACTTGTCTAAAGTCACAAACTCATAAACTATCAAAGAGGATTCAGGTTCAAATTTACCTGATTCCAGGACCAATGAAAACTGCCTTCATGACAAAGGAATGAAATGCAGTCAATGAGTCACATAATGATGTTACAGTCAATGATAGACTACATTTACAACAATGATCCCATGAGATTATAGTGGAGCTGAAAAATTCCTATAGCCTAGTGACATGGTAGCCATTGTAACACTGTAATGCAATTACTTTATTTTTTACATATTTAGTCTAACCTGTGTGTACAGTGTTTATAAAGTCTATACACTAGTGTGCAATGATGTCTTAGGCCTTCACATTCACTCACCACTCACTCACTGACTCACCCAGAGCAACTTTTAATTCTGCAAACTCCATTCAAGTGCCCTATACAAGTATACCATTTTTTCTCTGTTATATAGTATTTTTATTGTAACTTTTCTACATTTAGACAAACAATTCTGTACCATTGTGTTACAACTGCCTGCAGTATTCAGTACAGTAACATGCTGTATAGGTTTGCAGCCTGTGAGCAAGAGAGTATACCATATAGCCTAGGTGTGTAGTAGGCTATACCATCTTAGTCTGTGTAAGTATCTGGGTGGACGTCTTGACTAGCACCGAGAGCACCTCTGGGACAGAGCCACCCACTCCCCAAAAAGAGGGGAGCTGAAAGCAGGGAGACAGATGATACAGCTGGGTGGTTTCCACCCCCACAAAACCCAGCAAACTGAAGCCCTCTCGTTTGAGAGTTTTGCAGCCAGCACACCAGTTTGAGCTCAACCCAGGACAATGGAGCTCAGTGGGGAGAAGGGTGTCTGCCATTGCTGAGGCGGGTCTAAACCTACCTGTGTAAACAAAAGCCAGAGGAAGCTTACACAGGAGCTGGACTGAGTCGGTGACAGCCCAGCAGCACCTCTGCAAGCAGACAAGGGACAGACTGCCTCCTCAAGTGGCTCCCTGACCCCTGTCTAACCAAATAGATGCCTCATACATGAGACCTCCGTCTGACACCTGGCGGTTACCCTTCTAGGACGAAGCTAGCAGAAGAAAGATCAGGCAGCAATCCTTGCTGTTCTGCAGCCACCATGGGTGATTCCCAGGCAAGCAAGGTCTAGAGTGGACCTTCAGCAGTCCTGCAGCAGAGGGGCCTGACTGTTAGAAGGAAAACTAAAAAACACAAAGAAATAGCTTCAACATCAAGAGACAGGACGTCCACTCGGAGACCACATCTGAAATCACCAATTTCCAAGATCAGCTGTGGCTGCCACTTCCACATGCTCCAATGTCACCTCCTCCGTGAAGGCTGGGTTTGCTCACCCCCCAGTTTAAAGACTCACCATGACTCCCAACTGCCAGTGGGATGACATGTGCACACCGGGGCTTGGAATACAAGGCCTGGGTGACCGAGCCCTCCTCCAATCCCTCTCGCGCCTTCTTCCCCTGTCTCCACCTCCAGCCACACTCAACCTTCTCTCACTGTCCACTTAAACGTCCCCTCCTCCTTGAAGCCAACCTAAGTTTTCTAAAGAGCGCATCTCCCCCCTGTCTGGGCTCCTGCAACCTTCTGCCTGAGCCTTTGACAGCCTTTTCCACGTTGTCTTTTGGCCAGGAAGCTGGACAGTGGAGGACAGGAGTGACAGCTCGGCCCCTTCCTAGCAGAGTGATCCTGCACAGATTACTCCAGGTGTCTGACCCTTCATTTCCTCAAGCACGTCACGGGGGAAAGAATGCGTAGCTCAGTACCTGGCAGAGAGTCAGCCTTGGCTAATCTCCCATAATGGACCTGACAGTTCTTCAAGTCCGCTGACATCTTCTTAGTCATCTCTTGAAACACTACCCGCGATGACTTCTCTGCTCCTCAGTCTCCTCCTGTGTAAAACGGGGATGAGAATGGAGAGGTGGAGAAACTTCCATGAGCAAGGCCTTGGAGCCCTATCCAGCACTTCCCGACGCTAAAATGACTCCTACGAGAGGCCTGGTACACAGTAGGTGCTAAACTAATCCTCTCGGAGCTGGGTTTGGGGAAGATGCCTCCGTCAGGTGTGCAGCGGCGGCGCTGGAAGGCGAGCCTGGGGGCGGGGGACTTGCCGAGAGCCAGCACGAGGTCGGCTCCGCCTTCTCCCGCAGCCACCGCAGGAGCCCGGCAGCTGGGAGCCCGGCGGGCCTCGGCGCCAGTCCAGCAAACCTGAACGTCCCATGCCGAGACCCCCACCTTCCCGGACTGCACTACTCAACCGTGCGCTCGGCAGACGGTTACTGAGAGCACGCCGCCGCCATTGGCCGGCGGAGCTGCCAATCGCGTCGGGCGTTACCCCGCCCCGCACACCCCATCACCTCGCCGCGCCCCGGGCAGTGAGTGAGGTGCTCCGCTGCTGGTTGCAGCCGCTGGTCGGCGTCCAGGGTTTCGGCTGCGGCGAACCGCGCCTGAGAGGCGGGCTGCAGCGGAAGGCAACCGGCCCGAGGCCGCGTCCGTGGCTGGCGGCGGCCCGGCGCGGCTGTGCAGAAGGGCCCGGGGAGTTGTGCGCGCTGTGAGACCCGGGCGGCGGAGGAGCTTCGGCCCGTGCAGCCAGCCGCCGGGGAGGGGGCCGGGCTGGGTCTGCGGCGGCGTCGGCGAGGGACGCGGCGGTGGCTGCGGTGAGCCCCAAGCCCGCCGGGAGCTCAGCGCCGGCCTGGCTTGAGCTGCCGCGGCGCCGCCTGTGTCGGCAGCCAAGGAGAAGCCGTGCAGGAAATTCCGGGCCAACATCTTCAAGAAGAGCAAGTGTCCGAACTGCTTCGAGCACCGCGAGTCTTATCTTCTCAATGAGGAGCACCTGACTCAGGTGAGCGGCGGGGGCCGTTCTGGGAGCCGCGGGCCGGGGGCGAGGGCGCCGCCGAGGGCTGCAGGGAAAATAAAAGTGGAGCAGGGAATTGCGCGAGCCCTGGGGCATGGGGACGGGACGAAGGGAAAATCCTCGAGTATGCAGAAAGAGAACCTCCTTTCTCGTTCTCATTGCCCGGCTGTGTGATCACGCTTTTCGGGTGACTCAAAAGTGCCTGGTTTCTCTTAGTACTGAACAAAGCGCTTGGGGACTGGATGCCGCTTGACGGGACCCCAGCCCTTAGAGTCTGACTTGGGACCGGACTTGGACTTGTCTAGCCAGAGTGGTCCAGGAAGTAGGATTGCTGGCGGGGGACGACTGTGGGCTTCCGTCTGGTGGGACCCAGCCTGCCCCGATTCGGAATCGTCATCACCGTCAAGGACTGGATAGAGGTGAACGGTGTCCAAGTCTGGCGAGGAGGGTCTTGGTCTTGAACGTAGGCTGGGAGGCTGTAGTTGAGGGGGGAGCTGGGACCATTTCCCTGGTCACTGGCCGAGGGATGAGGAGACCTGTGGGTCCTCGGGAAAGTTGGTTTCTGTCTCCCAGCCTTCTCTGTGAAACAGGGTTGTGAACTAGTTGTAGCTCCCAAACCTGTTTTAGAGTCATAGTCATTAAACACAGATTCTGCCCCACCCCCGCTCTGGAGTGACTGGGGAGATGGGGAATTTGTATTGCTAAAAGGCCACAAGAGGCTTGGCTGCAATCCCCATGTCCCCTTGGGAACCCCTGCAGTGATGGATCTCTGAACTCCTAGTTCCAGGATTCTGAGGCTTGTTTGCACCTCCTTGGGATGTGCCTGGGTGCCCTCCCCACAGCCATCTTCTCCATCCTCTTCACAGCTTTCTGTCAGCCTCCTGAATGAAGCCAGGGGAACTCCCTTCACAGTCCAGTCCAGTGTGACCTAGTCGTAGCCACTCCTGTCACAGAAGTACCCCTTAGATGGAAAACATTGCTGTCAGTGTTCAGTGAAGGGGCCTGGTTGGTTTTAATGCCACTTCAGTGCACCCAGGGTTTGACTTGTTTGTTTACGTGGCCTACTGGAATAGGTTGGTTGGGCAGGGGTTATGACCCTGGGGCACAGGGCCTTTCTCTGAGGTCAGGTTTCCAACCTCCTGGAAAAGATTCTTTTCATCTAAAACCAAAAGGCTTAATCAAACACTCAAGGCTACAAAGTCATAGATGGTTAAGATACCAAGGGCTTTAGGGAAGGTCAGCTTGGGACAGGTAGAACTGTTACCCGGGAAGGTGTTCTGGAGTATAAAGGAGAACTTGCTTCCCTCTTGTCAGATGGATGCTTTTTTCGGAGAAACAGTTTATGTGATGAGGAGGAGTTAGGAGACTTTGCTTCCAAGTGTTGGGCTGTCACTTTTAGCTGTGTGACCTTTGAACAAATCCCTTTACCTCTATATTTTAATTTCCTTATCTGTAAATAGGGACTCCTGGTCCCTGGCTTACTTCTTTCACTGAGCGTTTGTGAAATGTTCTATTAAACTTTTTTCTCTTACACTTTAACAAACCAAAAGAACTATCCACTTTGATTGAAGAAGTTGGCAAGGGTTCTGGCAGAGGTTTGTAAGTTTCCTGGATATTCGAAGCAACTGCCAAAATTGGTAACTTTACACCTCATAGGGGCTGTTTGTGAATTCTGAACCTTAGATAAACTAGAATGGAATCTGCATGTTTGAGACCAGTCTGCTAAGATTTTTTAAAAATCTGTTGATTACTAATTGGATTTACTGGGGAGGCAAACTTAAAATACTGCGCTCTCGCTGTACTTAAATTATGAGTTTTGAAACAGACCTGAGACGTTCAGGGCAAAACTGGAATGGTAGTTTCTGAAACAATGAAACCACTGTAACTATGGGTTATTTGTGCTGGGAAACTAGCCTTCTACCTCCTGGGCTCTTTCAGGAAGAAACTGCTCTTGAAAAGAGAGGAGACTCAGGGCCTTTGCCCACAGCCTCCTGTGCTGCTCTCTGCGTCCCGCCCTCCCCCAGCCTCTGGCTCTCATCCTTGTGGCTCCATTAGGAAACCTCAACCAATTGGTTCCCGTCAGTCTCCCCCAAGCTCCTGCTTCCTGCTGCCTCTCCAATCTTGAGCTTATTTTAGACCATCAAAGCTGGAAGATACATCAGCCACCACTGAGGCCACCCCTTCTTTAAGAGGCGAGGATACTAGGCCCAGGGAGGTGGTAAGTGGCCTTGGCCGGCTTTTGCTCTTGAGATGTCATCTTCCCAGGAGCAGACATTTCTCTGAGCTTTCTGGTTTGAGCTTTATTTTCTCAGCTGTGGGTTCTGTTTATTCCCTAAAGAGGCACAGAAACCTCTTGCAGGGACTGTGTTACGTCGTGGAAGCGCCGTGGCTCACCGTGACTCTTGAGTGTGGCGGTGTGCTGCTGTCTGAGTGCCAGCTTGTCCACGCCCTGCCTCTTGCCCTTGGTGGCATAGTGCACACAGCAGCACAACTGGAGACTTGGACTCGAGAAAGGAGAAGTACGAATTGGATTCAACCATGTTGGGGGCAGCCCTGGGTCATGTCTACTTGCTCCTCAGAGTACTGATTGTCCCTCACTGCTGGGTGCTGAGCAGCGTCATGCTAGTGACCTGGGAGCTCTGGGTGTGGGAGACAGAGGTGCAGTCTTGCTCACCCAGGTCTTGGCTGGGAGGACCTTCCAGCAGCACTCAGAGCTGTTAGGGAGCAGTTACCTTTTCAGCTGGGTGTGAGTGACTAATAAGTCATTCAGGTGTTTTATTTATTTGGTCATTGGAGCCCAGCTTTGTACTGGGTGTTTGGCTGGATGAGGCAGGATTCTTGTTCCTAGCGAGGAGATGTGGTGGTGTGAGAGAGGGGGAATACATTTGGCTTGGGGCCTGTTAGTGTTCTTGAAGGAGGTGTGGGATTTTGAGAGGGCTGTGTTTGGGACAGTGAGTCACCTTATTCCATGGAATAGAAGACGTTTGTGTATAGGAGATGAGGGGGAATGGGACCGTAGAGGGCCTTCCGGGTGGCAGGATGTGATGGGGTAAGATGGGTGAGACCCTTCTGCCTGCATCGATTCTTTGAGGGCTGCCCTCTTCGGTGTCAAGCATGTCGTGTGGCCCGGTTGTGATGGAGTGACTGTGTCCAGAGACCTGTGCACATCTGGGAAGCATCAGTATTGGCAGCTCGACAACACCACATGTAGCTGGCTGGGATGTTTCTCCGTCTCTTGCCCCTGGCCGCCCACTTGGGGCAGTTGGGCAACCGAGTTGAGACCGTTGGGTTCTTCCTGACATGCATCCCAGATCTGCCTGGGGAGGGGAGGGGCAGAAGAACTCCTGAGAGAGGGCATGTGCATGACCTCCAGGGAAGCAGCTGGAGAGACCAGCAGAGCACAGGCGGTGCAGCTCAAGGCCATGGCAGGCGGTGTCACTGGAGGAGGCCCATGGCCATCCACTGTAGACCCCTGAGGACTGACTGCAGAGGCCACAGTGGCTGGGTTTTGTTTTTCCTTTTTTAGTAAACTGTTTATTGTGTTTCCCCAATAGTAGTAAGAAATGAAACTAATACAAAGTTTTTATTAAACTTTTTAATTGTGTTCTCCCTGTAGTTGTAAGAAATAACAGATCCCATGTACCCCTTTGCCCAGGTCCTCCCATGGTGACCTCCTGTAAGCCTGTGGTACGGCACCACAGCTGGGATACTGACTACAATGCAGAAAGTACCCAGCGTCTCCATCGCCTCCTCCCTCCCACATCACCCCAGCCCCAGCCACCCAGGAATCCTTCTCCATTTCCATGAATCTGACATCTCAAGAATGTTATGTGAAGAGAATCATACAACCTGGAACCTTTGAGATTGGCTTTTTTTCACTCAGAATTCTCTGGTGATTTGTCCAGGTTGTTGCTTGGATCAGTAGTTTGCTTTTCATTGCTGACTGGCTTTCCGTGATATGAGGAGACAGCTACGTTGTTTCTAGTTTTGGGCTATTATGAACAAACCATTCACATGTAGTTTTTGTGTGAGTGTATGTTTTCATTCTCTGGATGAATATCCAGGAGTGCAGTTCCTAGGTTGTATGATAGTTGCATGTTTGGTTTTTTAAGAAACTGCCAAACTGATTCCCACCAGCAGTGTATGAGTGATACGAATGATGTACTTACTTTGTGACCTTGCCAGCATTTGGTATCATCACCGTTTTTTTTTTTTTTAGCCATTCTGATAGGAGTGTAGTAACATCTCATGTGGTTTTAATTTGCTTTTCCCCTGTAGCTTATGGTATTGAACACCTTTTCATGCTATTTATCTTCTGTGGAAAGTCTTCTCATGTCTTTTGCTCACGTTCTAATTAGACTGTTTAGTCTAATACTGAGTTCTAAGTGTCTTTATATAGTGCAGATACTACTGTAGAGTCTAGATACTAGTCCTTTGTCAGATAGGTCGTTTGCAAAGTATTTTATCCTACTTGGTGGCTTATCTTTTCATCTTCTTAGCAGGACTTTGTGCAGAGCAAAAGTGTTTTAATTTTAATGAAGTCCAATTTATCAATTTAAATTTGTTCCATCTTGTGTTATTTTTTGTATACCATTACTTTTTGTATCGGCTTGAGGTGTTTTTTTTAAAGTTTTTTTGCCTATGGACGAGCACTCTAGCTAGCACCATTTGTCAAAAGGCTGTTTTTCCTCCATTGAATTCCTTGTGCACCTTTGACAAAATTGGGCATATTTGTGATGGTTTATTGCTAGCTTCTGTTCCGTTGATCCATGTGTCTGAGTTTCCACTAATACCACACAGTCTTTATTACTGTGAATATATAGTACATCTTGTAATTGAGTGAGCAGATTATACTCTCTTTATTCTTTTTTAAATTAAAAATATTCCAGTTCATTTGCTTTTCCATGTAATGTTTAGAATAATCTTGTCCATAGCTACAAAACATCTTGCTGTGAAGTTGATAGGAATTGTGTTAAACTGAGTATCAACTGGGTGAGAGTTGACATCTTAGAATCTTCCAGCCCATGAACACATTATGTCTCTCCATTTATTTAGATCTTCTTTGATTTCTCTCATCAGTGTTGTGTAGTGTTCAGCAGTTCCTGTACATGCTATGTTGTATATATACCTAAGTATTTATTACTTTTCTCTTTTCTTTTTTTTTTGAGATGGAATCTCGCTCTGTTACCAGGCTGTAGTGCAGTGGTGCAATCTCAGCTCACTACAACCTCCACATCCTGGGTTCAAGTGATTCTCCTGCCTCAGCTTCCTGAGTAGCTGGGACTACAGGTGCCCACCACCACGCCCAGCTAATTTTTCTATTTTTGGTAGAGACGGGGTTTCACCATGTTAGCCAGTATGGTCTTGATCTCTTGATCTTGTGATCTGCCTGCCTTGGGCCTCCCTAAGTGCTGGGATGCTGGGATTTCAGGTGTGAGCAACTTTTTTTTTTTTTTTTTTGCCATTGTAAGTGGTATTGCCTTTTAATTTCGGTGTCCACATATCCATTTCTAGCATATAGAGAGTTACAATTGATTTTTATATGGTGATCTTGTATCCTACAACTTTGTTGAACTATTCTGGGATTTTCTACAGCGATAACTATGTCATCTGTAAAGATTTTATTACTTCCGTTTTGATCTCTGTGCCTTTTATTTCCTTTTCCTGCTTTACTGCACTGGCCAGACATTCCAGCACTATGTTCAATAAGAATACTGAGATGGACGTCATTGCCTAGTTCCTGATCTTAGAGGGAAAGCACTCAGCCTTTCTCCATTATTATCATATTAGCTAGAGTTTTCTTTAGAGATGCCCTTCGAAGTCGAGTAGGTTCCCCTCTATTCCTACTTTTCTGAGAGGTTTTTAAAATAATCATGAATGAATGTTGGGTTTTGTCAGATGCCTTTTTTGCATCAGTCGATAGGACCATGTAGCTTTTCTTCTGTAGAGCATTAATTTGGTGGATTACATTGGTTGATTTTTGACTATCAAGCCAGCATCCCTGGAATAAACCCCCTTGGTCATAGTGTATAATTCTATAAATACATTGCTGAATTCTATTTGCTAACATTTTGTTGGTTTTTGCATGTACAGCAGTCCCCTTTTATCTGCAGGAGATACATTCCAACACCCCCAGTGGATTCCTCAAACCACAGCTAGTACCGAACCTACTGAACCTTATCGTTCTCAGTCGGAACACATTTCTGATGGGAAACAACCTAGGTATCCCCTCGTATCAAACCCATAAATACTTTTTCCATCTTTTTTTTTTTTTTTTTATTGAGACAGGGTGTTGCTCTGTTGCCCAGGCTGGAGTATAGTAGTGCAAGCTTAGCTCAGTGCAGCCTCAAATTCCTGGGCTCAAGTGATCCTCCTGCCTCAGCCTCCCAAGTAGCTGGGCCTATCCCAGCACTTGCCACCACACCTAGCTATTATTATTTTTTGGTAGAAACAGGATCTTGCTGTAATGCCCAGGCTGGTCTCTTAACTCCTGGCTTCAAGCCATCCTCCTGCTTCAGTCTCCCAAAGTGCTGAGATTACAGGTGTGAACTACCACACCCAGCCAGAGGTATTTTTTTAATCTTAGCTAGGCAGTGCATGATGCACCAGGGTGTAACATTTGCAGTTTGAGGAGTGACAGCAAAACTAGCATGAATTTCTTTTTCCTTCTTCACAGTTTCACAGATAGAAGATTTTTTTCTTACTATAGATCTTAGCAACGTCAGCATATGAATTTTTTTTCTTAAATTGAAAGCTTTTATGCTTTTACTTAAAGGCAGCATTTTCTGCCTTCTCTTTGGCATATCCAAATTGCTGTCATCCCTACTTGTATTAGTTTGTTTTCATGATGCTGGTAAAGACATACCCGAGACTGGGAAATTTACAAAGAGGTTTATTGGACTTACACATGGCTGGGGAGGCCTCACAATCATGGCAGAAGGCAAGGAGGAGCAAGTCACATCTTACATGGATGGCAGCTGATGAAGAGAGAGCTCGTGCAGGGAAACTCCTGTTTTTAAAACCATCAGATCTCATGAGATTCATTCACTATGACAAGAACAGTGCAGGAAAGACGCACCCCCATACTTCAATCACCTCCCACCAGGTTCCTTCCACGACACGTGGGAATTGTGGGAGTTACAGTTCAAGATGAGATTTGGACACAGCCCAACCATATCACTACTCTTGTGCCATTATTAAGAAAAACAAGCATTATTTGAACACAAGCACTGCAACACCACCACAGTCGATCTGATAACTGATGACTACTAAGTGACTAAGGGGCAGGCAGAGTATACAGTGTAGATGCTCTGGACAAAGGTGAGGATCTCCATCTCAGCTGGGATGGAGCAGGACAATGCAAGATTTCATCACACTACTCAGAATGGCATGCAGTTTAAAAGATGTAAATTATTTCAGAAATTTTCCATTTAATATTTTCAGGCTGTGGTTGATTGTGGGTAACTGAAACCCAGGAAAGTGAAACCATGGAACCGTGGATGGGAGAGAGGGGAAACTACTGTATGTTAATGAGGGATATTAGTCCATAGTTCTTTCTTTCCCTTTTAAAAAATTTTTGGGTTTTGTCATATAGTGTGTCTGGTTTTGGTATCAGGGTAATACTAGCTTCATAAAATGAATTGGAAAGTGTTTCTTCTGTTTTCTTAAAAAGATAATGTAGACTTTGCGTTAGTTCTTTAAACACTTGGTGGAAATCTTCAGTAAAACTATCTGGGCTTGGAGATTTATTTTTTGTGAGTTATAAAATTACATATTCAGTTTCCTTAATAGTTGTAGTATCATTTTAATTATCTGTATTTTTTAGTGGAATGGGTCCATTTTGTATATGTTGTCAAATTAATGTTTGTAGAATTGTGTTAGCATTCCTCATCCATTTGCTGTCTGCAGAATCTGTAATGTTATCCTTGTTTTATTTCTGAAATTTGTGCCATTATGTCTTTTTTTTCTTTGTTGGTCTTGTCAGAAGTTTGTCAGTGTTATTGATCTGTTCAAAGAACCAGATCTTTCTTTCATTGATTTTGTTTCAATTTCTTTGATTTCTACTTTTATCTTTATTATTTCCTTCTTTTTCTTGCTTTTGGTACATTTTGTACTTCTTTTTCTAGGTTCTTGAGGTAGAAGCTTAGATTATTGATTTGAAACTTTTCCTCTTCTCTAATGTGAGCATTTTGGTTACATTTAGTTCCCTCCAGGGGAGCTGAAACCATCAGATCTCATGAGATTCATTCACTATGACAAGAACAGTGCAGGAAAGACGTACCCCCATCCTTCAGTTCCCTCCAGGGAACTAAATGTAACCAAAATGCTCACATTAGAGAAGAAGGTTCAAGTGATTCTGTATTAGTTGCATTATTGAGAGGGGTGTTGAAGCCTCCAACAATCTTTGTGACTTTATTTGTGACTTTATTTTTCCTTTCAGTTGTATTAGTTTTAGCTTCACATTATTTTGCAACCCTGATGTTTTTAAATGTACACGCACATTTAGGCTCACTATGTCTCAGTGAATTGACTCTTATTATTATGTAATACTCCTCTCAGTCTCTGGTCATTTTCTTTGTGCTGAAATATACTTTATCTGATAATATAACAACTTGTTCTTGATAGATTAATATTTTCAGGATGTATCATTATTATTTTTTTATTTTCAACCTGTTTGTAATCATTGTATTTGCAGTGAATTTTTTCTAGGCAGTGTATAGTTGAATCATTAAAAAAATCTACTCTGCCAATCTGTCTTTTAATTGGCGTATTTAGATCATTTACATTTAATATATTTACTGATATGTTAGGGCATAATTATTTTTCATTTTCTGTTTGTGTCTCTGGTTATTATTTCTGTTTTCTTTTTCCTGCTTTGGGTTACATGAACATTTTCTTTAGAATTATATTTCGATTGATATGTAGTTTTTTTTAAAAAAAGTATATCTCTTTATATGGATTTTTTTTAGTCATTATAATGAGATATTACTTTATATAGACATAACTTGTTACATTCTCTCTGGTGTCATTTTACCAGTTCAAGAGAGCACCTGTCTATACTCCCCATTACCCTTCCTTGTATAATTGTCTTAAGTATTTCCTTTACATACATTTAGAACCACATTAGACAGTTTTTGCTTCAGTCGTTAAACATAATTTAGGAAACTCAAGAGAAGGAAAGCCTAATTATTTACCTTTTTAAATATTTTTAAATACTGTGTTCTTGCTGCTTTTCAGATGTTCCAAGACTCCTTTTTCTATGATTTTGTTTCGAGAACTTCCTTTGATCATTTTGTTAGGAGTAAGTCTGCTAAGAAATTCTCTTAGTTTTCCTTAATCTGAGAAGGTCTGGATTTCCCTTTCATTCCTGAAGGATATTTTTATTGGTGACAGGATTCTAGGTTGACAGTTGTTTTCTTTCAGCAGCTGAAAAGTGGTGTGCCACTTCCTCCTGGACTCTCTGGTTCCTGATAAGAAATGTGTTGTCATTCTGCCTGGTTTTCTCAAAACCGTAAGGTCTTATTCTTCTCTGACTGCTTTCTTTGTCTTTGTCTTTCTTTGTCTTTTATGTTTTCCTTTAGTTTAGTTATTATATGGATTTCTTTGGGTTTATCCTCTGGCATTCATTGAACTTCTTGACTGTGTAGGTTTCCGCTTTTGCTAAATTTTGGAGGTTTCTAGCCGCTCTTTGAGCTCTTTTTCTGCTTTACCCTCCCTCCTCTCCTGGAAAGACTCTGATGACATAAATGTTAGACTTTTTGTTATGGTCCCACCGGTCCCTTTTATTTATTCATTTTTTTTCCGGCTTTTTTTTTTCTCTGTCGTCAGATAGGATAATTTCTATCGTTCTGTCTTCTAATTCACTGGTTCTTTCCTCGGCCCCCATTCTTCCGCCTTTTTTTTAAAAATATGTAGTTTCACTCTGCTGCCTAGGCTGAGGTGCAGTGGCTCAATCTTGGCTCACTGCAATATCCGCCCCAGGGTTCAAGTGATTCTCCTGCCTCAGCCTCCTGAGTAGCTGGGTTTACAGGCGTGCACCACCATGCCTGGCTAAGTTTTTGTATTTTTTAGTAGAGACGGGATTTCACCATGTTGGCCAGGCTGGTCTTGAACTCTTGACTTCATGATCCACCCTTCTCGGCTTCCCAAAGTGCTGGAATTACAGGTGTGAGCCACAGCGCCCAGCCCACTGCTTTCTTTACACAGTGATAAGACCTCTAATGGCAGGTCCAAGTAGTAATGAGCATAAGTGACATTTTGAGGTATCTGTAACAACTGATATGTGATGTAGCTGGGTGTGGTGGCACACACATGTAATCCTAGCTACTTGGGAGGCCAAGGCAAGAGGATCACTTGAACCCAGGAGTTTGAGTCTGTAGAGTTATGATTGTGCTGCTACACTGCAGCCTGGGTGACAGACTGAAACCTTGTCTTTAAATAAATAAATAAATAAATAAATAAATAAAGTGACTCTACTGGGTACAAACAGGTCCTGCCAATACCAGACATTCACTCCCTACATTCATAAAGGAAAATGCAAAATTTCAATTTGAGTGTAGTGAAGAGTTTGCAGACCCTCTGAATTCTGCCCGGGAATACCAGGTGAAGAACCCCTGTGCTAAGTGAAGAGATGCAGTAAGTGCTAGGCAGACACCCACCTCCAGACAGTTCATGATGAGGAAGAACATGAGGAAGGCTGGTGCGAAGATGAGGCAGTCGCGAGGAGCCTCTTGAGCCCTGCCAGGGGACCTCGGGAGGGATCCCGTGTTCCATGAAGAGGTAGGAGAAATGACTCAGTGGCCCTGTGAAGAAGAACCTGAGGCCCCACAGGATGTGAACCAGGCTGTGATTCTCTGGTTGTGCCCTTCTCTGGTCCAGCTTCACCCGCAAATCCCAGGTCCTAAATCCTGCCTCCCTGATGTCCCTCAGTCCTGGCCACACAGGTCTGTATAGACAAGTCACCTTCAGGGGCGCTCTGCTGCCCTAACAGACCAGAGCTGCTCCCGCCGTGGGCCCTCTGCTCCCATCACTTCCCCGCCTTGCCCGGTGGCTCACTCCTCCTCATGCCATCACCTTCCAGGTCGTCCCAGCATGTGTGCACACCTGTGCTAGCAGTCTTTACTCCAGGCCGTGACTCACTGTCTGCCCAGTATCATCCTAATCTCATCTGTTAGGTTAGTCCGTGCCTCTCTTCACCCCCAGAAGGCAGGCTTCATCTTCTGTCCACTGCAAGGTCCCGAACAGGGCCTGGCTTTCAGAAGGTCCTCCAAAATGAACCATCGGCCATGTCCCTGTTTGTAGAGCTTGTCATCAAACTCTCTAGACTAACTGGCAAGGGTGGGAGCTGGTGCTGCACTTCGGCTTGCCTGCACTGCTACTAGTCATCCGTGTGCTTGGGAGACAATGGAACCCAGCTGCTACATCTGCTGGGACTATAGTTCCATAAAATTCGGCAGCAAAAACAGGAGTCTTTCAATTTGTGACATTGACAGTCTTTAAACAAGTGGTTCTCAGTGTGTTTTTCCCAGCTGGTCATAGGGTGCCGTGTGGATTATCAGTGGGGAAGGGAAAATTGTGCTTAGATGAGGCCTGCTAGGTGATCTTGTTACCCACCCCTCTTGGGGGGATTAGTGCTCTAAATACATTATGGAAAAATCCATGACTCAAGTTATCAAGCTTGCAAGCATAAAAATGATCCTCATGAAGTCTGAATAAAAAAAAAAATCAGGCCGGGTGCAGTGGCTGATGCCTGTAATCCCAGCATTTTAGGAGGCCGAGGCAAGCGGATCACGAGGTCTGGAGTTCAAGACCAGCCTGGCCAACGTGGTGAAAACCCGAATCTACTAAAGACACAACAATTAGCCGGACGTGGTGGTGTGCGCCTGTAGTCCCAGCTACTAGGGAGGCTGAGGCGGAAGAATCGCTTGAACCAGAAGGCGGAGGTTGCAGTGAGCCGAGATCGCGCCCCTGCACTCCAACCTGGGCAACAGAGAGAGACTCTGTCTCAAGAAAAAAAAATCACTCTAGTTGCAAAATACTTCAAATAATCCATCTATGACACTATTGTTGGCCAAGATCTCAGGGTGGATTAAGGTAAAACTATTGAAGCACTGTGCCTTTGCAATTCAGACAGTGGTTCAGAAACTGGACATTTTTCAGGATACCTAAGCATTTCTTTTCTGGATATTTACACTATGAAAATAACAACAGAGACTAACTGGTCACATTGAGTCAGTTTTCCTCTTCCATGAGCCTAGTCTAAGATGCTTCCAGGGTTTTTGAATCCTGAAGTCTGACTTTAGGTTTCGATGAGTTACTTGCCCTCAGGTCTGCCTTCAGCCCAATTAAGATGACCACCCCCACCCATGGAATTAAAAAGAAACATGATAAAATCACATATGGGAGGCTGAGGCGGGTGGATCACTTGAAGTCAGGAGTTTGAGACCAGCCTGGCCAACATGGTATAACCCCATTTCTACTAAAAATACAAAAATTAGCTGGGTCTGGTGGAACGTGCCTGTA
This sequence comes from Cheracebus regulus, assembly GCA_963574635.1. Lineage (NCBI taxonomy): Eukaryota > Metazoa > Chordata > Mammalia > Primates > Pitheciidae > Cheracebus > Cheracebus regulus. The sequence continues at coordinate 18,168 of CAUYQU010036546.1, forward strand.
ATCCCAGCTATTCAGGAGGCTGAGGCAGGAGAATCATTTGAACCCGAGAGGCAGAGGTTGCCATGAGCCTCAGTGATAGAGTGAGACTCTGTCTTCAAAACAACAAGAAAAACAAAAAAACCCCACATGTATATATACAAACTACATGAACCATTTGAATTTTTCCCCATGATAATTACTGCAATGTTTAAAAAAAAGTTATATTTCCAAATCAGAGTAGTCCAACCTCTTGGTTTTGGTGCCCAGCCTAGTTGCACTCAGCGGCTACAGGATAAACCGACCCTTGTACGGGACTCACCCATAAACAGCATATCTCAGAGGCCCACTGGCATCTAGACTTCGAGAGTTTTCTTCTTTCCGCTTCTTCTCAATCATCTGGGCCAGAAAGTTCCCAAGTGCTGACAAAATGCCACTGTGGAGAGGGAGGTCATCAGAAAACAGGAGTGGCCAGCAGGAGGGTGTCCCTTTCCCACAGGTGAATGAGCAGGGCCGCTCTGAGGCCATGCAGCGGATGGTCGGGCAGGAATCCTTGTTAAAGCGGCTGCAATGTATAGTTCCTGTATCAAAAGGTGGAGACGGTGAACTTACACACACACAGGCAAGGACAAGCGGTTGGTGGACTGTATCAGTGTCAACATCCTGGCTGTGATGTTGTACTACAATTTTGCAGCTTGGGAGTAGGAAAGCTGTGTGGTCATGAAAAGGCAACAGGACAGCCCTATCATGACGCTGTTCTGTATTTTGACTGTGGTAGTCAACACGTGAACCTACAGATGTGATAAAACTGCACAGAACAGATATCAGTACGAGAATGGAGAAATCTGCATATGATCTCTGGACCATGTCTACACCAATGCCCTGGCTGTGATACTGCACTAGTTTCACAAAATGTCACCAATGGGGGAACCTCAGAAGGTGTACAAGGGATCTCTCCAGATTAGTCTTGTAACTGCTTGTGAATCTACAATTATCACAATACAAATGTCCACAAAAAGGTGTAACAGGCCCCGTGGCTCCCTCCAGGGCGTGGTTTGTATTTGCCTTCTGAGAAGCTCTCTGGACGTTAAAATCCAAAATTCCTAGCACAGACCTAGACACGTGGATCCCTGGCGATTCCCTTCTCATCTCCTGCCCCTTGCTCAGGGTTCACTTTCTCCACACAGTCTCCCCTCCCTCGGGACTGTGAGTCCAGCCTACGCCCCTCTCGGTCTTTCCCCGCCTTCCCTTCAAAACCTAACAGAACCTTTGCCCGGCTGTTCCCTGTGCCAGGAGAGCCTATGCTCGGCTTCTTTACACAGCCTGTTCAATGTCACCTTCTCAAAAAACACCTTCCCTGGCCGCGTCTCCACCCGCGCCCCGCACACCCGCTCCCCCGGCCGCGTCTCCACCCGCGTCCCGCACACCCGATCCCCCGGCCGCGTCTCCACCCGCGTCCCGCACACCCGCTCCCTCGGCCGCGTCTCCACCCGCGCCCCGCACACCCGCGCCCCTGGCCGCGTCTCCACCCGCGCCCCGCACACCCGCGCTCCTGGTGTCATCCCCGGGCGCGCGGGGCCCCTGTCGGGTCCTCGGGTGAACTCAGCGCCGAGCCCCGGGGTCCCGGCGGGGCCTCCCCGCGCTGGGAGGGCGGGATCCGCGAGGCGCCTCACAGTCGCTGACTGGGGAGGCGGGCTGCACCGCGGGAAGTTCAGAGCCGGCTCGGAGGGAGCCTGCTGCGGCGGGTTCAGACCCCGGCGCGCCCCCGGCCTGGTCCCGGCCCCGCGCTCCCGTCCAGGCCCCGCGCCGCTGCAGCTACCTGCGCCGGGACGACGTCAGATTCCCGCGCAGGCCGAACCCCCGCTCACCTGGTGGCCGCCTTGGTGAGCACCAGGTAGAGCCGCAGGAAGAGCAGGTACTGGGCGAGCGCCCGCCGCGGGAGAGTCCCAAGCCCGGCTTCGACCCGCAGCCTGGATGCTGCCGGCGCCATCGCCTCCCCAGCGCCGCGCCGCCTGGGACGCCGACTCTACCTCGGGCGGGCCGGGCGCCGAGCCAGAGGAGCCGGGCGCGGGACGGGGACGGCCTGACATTTCCGGCCACACCACGGCCCGCAGCGCCGCCCGGCCCCGACCCTACGGTGCGTCCCGCACGCCTCCGCACACTTTTCCCCGGTCCCTGCCGGCCACCTCCCCCGCCAGGCGCCGGCTCCCATTGGAGCGCTGCAGGGGGTGGGCGGGGTGGGCGGGGCGCACCTCTTGATTGACGGCAGCACTTTCGGCTCTCGCGATACTGGTGGGAGCGCGCCAAATTTCTCCCGCGAAGCAGAGGTTGTAGCCGGCGGCTCCATGGCTCTGAGGAGCGGCGGGCGGCGGCGCGCGGACCCTGGCGCGGACGGCGAGGCCGGCAGGTGAGGGGCGTCCTCCTGAGGCCCTTGGGCCGGCCCTGCCGAGGGTGCGGTGGAATCGGGCGCGGGTGGCGCCGCCGAGGGGAGAGGGAGGCCGGGGTCCCGCAGCCGCTCCCACTCGCCGCGCCTGACGGGGCTGGGGCGGCGCGCCCGGACCGCCGGCGGAGGGACCTGGGGCGGGTGGAGGCTCTGCGGGTGCAGCTTCTCCGCGGGGGAACTAGGCGGGCCGCGCCATTTTCCCCTGCTCGGCTGTTCCTGAGGCTTTTCCGGCCTCGCCTGGCGCGCAGCTGCGTTTGGGACCTGCCGCGCGGCGGGTGCGATGCGAGCTGCGGGAGCGGGGCTAGGCCCTGAGGGGCGGACGCGCGGTGGGGTGGGGGCCGGGCCGGGGACCCAGCGCGGGGGGAGGCCGCGGCGGGCGGATCGCTTGAGCCTAGAATCCTGTTCCTGACCAGCCCGGGCAACAGAGCGAGACCCCTTCTCCTTTGTTTTATTATTTCAGTTTCTTGGAGACGGAGTCCCGCCTTGTCGCCCAGGCTGGAGTGCAGAGGCACGATCTCGGCTCCCTGCAGCCTCCGCTCCCGGGTTCAAGCGATTCTCCTGCCTCACGCAGCCTCCCGGGTAGCTGGGATGACAGGCGCGCGCCATCACGCCCGGCTAAATTTTGCAGTTTTAGTAGAAATGGGGTTTCACCATGTTGGCCAGGCTGGTCTCGAACTCCTGACTTCAGGTGATCCGCCCACCTCGGCTTCCCAAAGTGCTGGGATTACAGGTGTGAGCCACCACGCCCGGCCCTTCTCTTCTGAAAAGAAGAAAAACTAGCCAGGCTGGTGGCGTGTGCTTGAAGTCCCAGCTAGTAATTCTCGGTAGGCCGAGGCCGGAGGTTCACCTGAGCCCCGCAGGTCGAGGCTGCTGTGAGCCGGGATCGCGCCACAGCCCTCCAGCCTGAGTGAGGGAGCCAGACTCCGTCTAAAAAAAAAATAGAAAAAGGGTAAGACGCGGCTGCTTTGTGGCCAGAGCAAACGGTAAACATGACGAGGCCTGGCCTTCTGCCGTAAGCAGAAAACGTGTAAGAATGCGAAGCTTTTTATGGACACTTAGCTGAACAAAACTCTTCACGGAGGAGAAACCGAGTGCTAATCACTGTCTATCCTTAGTCCCGTTTGGTCTTCAGGCAAGCCCCGGAGAGGTAGGTGCCCTGAGTATCTACAGTGTGTGCTGGAACGTGGAGCTTAGGGACGTGCACTGACTGCCCTCATCTACTCCCCTCCACTCCACTGCCCTGCCCCAAGCTCAGTGACAGCCTCCAGGCGGGGAATAAGTATGAGTGCTGGCTTTTAACTTGCATGCTTTACGTGGGTTAACTCATCTCATCTTTAAAACAGTCCTGGGAGTCGAGTGTGCCCCAGGAGGCAGTGGGTGGCAGATGTGCCTGCGTTTCTTGTTCTGTGAAGTGGGGACACCAGTGATCTCCCTCATAGGGGTTGTCATGAAAACTGAATGAGAGTGTATGTGGAGTACTAGGACAATGGATACAGTGACCAGTAAACTGCTGTCTGTATGACTATTAACCCCATTTTCCCGATGTTTTACTGTTGCTGGTTTAAAAGTGGGATACACGGCTCAGACAGAACAGTTTTGGGAGGAAATACGGTCCCAGTGAGCAGTTTTCTAGTTCACTGAATCCAGCGTACTTGAGGCGAGGATATTTGGAGGACTGTTTGAGAGGGCTGTGTGCTCCCTTTAATGTTGATGCCTCGTAGGTAGCGCTTCATTCACTCTTGATTTTGATGAAGATCTGGGCCTCAGAATTGAGGCTGTGTTCTCTAGCAAAGTTTGGAATAAAGTTTTTCTGTGTTTTTGATTACAGATGAATCCAAATACTTAAAAGATTAAACCGTTGTTACACAGTGTGGTGGTGTATCAGTCTCCTATTGCTGCAGTCACACACGCTCACGTAATGACTTATATAAGTTTATTTTCTTACAGTTTTGGAAATCAGAAGTCATAATATGAAAGTTGGCTACATTTTTTCTGGTGGCTCCAAGAGAGAATCTGTTTCCTTGCTGCTTCTCCGTCTTCAGAACCGAGTGTTGCATCTCCTCCCCCTCTACCCTCCCTCCCATCCCTTTCTCCTCCCTGACTGGCTCTCCTGCCGCACTCTTACAAGGACTCTTGTGATTGCGCCGAGCCCACCCAGCTAACCAGAATCTCAAGGCCCTTGATGTAGTCACATCCGCAGAGTCCCTTTTGTCTTGCAATACAACATTCACAGGTTTGGGGGATTAGGATGTGGGTCTTTTGTGGGTGTGTGTCATCCTGCCTGCCTACCACAAGTAGTTAAAATCTTTCATGAAAAGTTAAGGATCCTAATCTTGGAATGTGGTCATTCTGCTCTTTAGATGGAGGTGATCCAAGGAGTACCTTCAGTCAAGGGAAGGGTCTTCCTTTCTTTTTTTATCTTGTTCTAAAAGAAAGTTGACAGGAAGGATTTTTCTTAAGAAACAGTTTTCTGTCCATTTCTGGAAATAATGTAATTATTTATGTAAATTATATAATTTATAATTATATATAATTATTAATTATATAATATATAAATATACAAATTTATATATAATTATATAATTTTATATATGGTTATATGTATCTATATATAATTATATATATCACTTATATATTTAAAATTATATATGTAACATATTTAAGAACTATGTATATAGTAATATATAATATATAAATATATATTAATATATTTGTATATAAATTACATATGTAATTTATATATGTTTTAAAAACATAATTATGTACAGTTATAATATGTAAATATATATAATTAAATTTATAAATTATGTAAATTATAATTAATGTAAATTATAAATGTAATTTATAACAGAAATTAACAACTGGGGAAATAATGTAATTAAGGACATGAGTTCTGCACAGACTTGGTTTAAATCCTAAAAACAATTTTTAACCGATCTTATTTTGGATGGTTTTCTTTTTTCTTCTCTTACAAACACACCTGAGATGGACTTCTGTATGTAAAATAATTACTTTCTGAACATCAGTTTCCTTGGCATAAATTTTTAGAAATGGATCTACAGGGTCCACAGTATTTTACAGCAATGACCCAATGATATTTTAGAAACACTCTCACCTTATGGAGAAATCTAATAGTGTCAGAAACTGAATGGTCATGTAGTTTAATCAAGAACTATGGTATCCTATGAAACATAATTGCAGTGAGCTAGAATCAGATCCTGGGAAATGAGAGGTGGTAGAAGGGAAGGAGTGAATATCTGTGAGTAGTTGGGGAAATAACATCTTTGATGCCTGGATCACTGTGGAACAACCCGTTTTGCCCTGTTTGGAAGAACACATGAACAGCTTTAAGGGTAACTTTGCCCAGGAGAGCAGCCTAGCAAAACAGGAGACCTAGTATATCTGTATGTGGCTACGTGGCTGAGGCCACAAAGCGGTCACGGGAATCTGGTTGCTTCTGCACGGGGAATGTATATTTACCACCCCCACTCATTTATTTACATTAAGACAAAAAGGCTGTCAGGCACAGTGGCTCATGCCTGTAATCCCAGCACTTTGGGAGTCTGAGACAGGTGGATCGCGAGGTTAGGAGTTCAAGACCAGCCTGGCCAGAGACCAGCCTGGCCAACATGGTGAAACCCTGTCTCTACTAAAAATACAAAAACTAGCCGGGCGTGGTGTTGGATGCCTGTAATCCCACCTACTCAGGAGGCTGAGGCAGGAGAATCGCTTGAACCTGGGTGGTGGAGGTTGCAGTGAGCTGAGATCACGCCACTGCACTCCAGGCTGGGTGACAGAGCGAGACTCCAACTCAAAAAAAAAAAAAAAAAAGACAAACAGGCACATGAAAAGTGAGTTTCCCAGTCAGTGAAGATTGTTCCTCTCATGCAGAGGAATATATCCCATTTTTATCCACATTTGGTTGTGCTGACGTCTAAATCCAGGCACTCTGGAATGATATGTCACATTTTTAAGGTCTAGTTTATTTTGCTGCAACTTGTGTTTCTATAACCCCAATTAGTTCACATAATAGGAAAATTATGTTAGTAAAATGTGATTGTATTGGCTCATTTATAATTTTTCTTAGGGCATCAGAATAGAGGAGTAGAATTACATTCTTTCGTAGGAAAGGAAAAAGCTCTTAGCTGGAGTGTTGCACAGATGTGTGTCCTGTTGGCTCTGTTGTAAGAAAATTTAGTAAGAGTTTCTATACTTGGACTCCCGCTACAGAGAGGCACATCCTTGGCCTTACACAGTTCACAGCTTGTGGCAGGTTATTTTCTCCTGTCTTCAGAGGTCTACTTGGATTTTATCGTCTCAGTAATCATAAGCTAGCATCTCCACTCTAGTTTTTGAGCATTTAAAAAAAGAAAACCTTTTTCTTTTTGGGACAGAGTCTCACCCAAGCTGGAGTACAGTGGCATGATCTCGGCTCACTGCAACCTCCGCCTCCCAGGTGGTAGCGACTCTCCTGCCTCAGCCTCCCGAGTAGCTGGGGTTACAGGTGCATGCCACCATGCTCAGCCAATTTTTGCATTTTTAGTAGAAATGGAGTTTCACCACATTGGCCAGGCTGGCTCAAACTCCTGACCTCAAGTGATTTGGCTTCCCAAAGTGCTGGGATTACAGGCTTGAGCCACTGTGCCCAGCCCTCAGCCTTTTTTTATTTTGAGGTAACTGTAGATTGATTCTCATGCAGTTATCAAAAATGATACAGAGATCCAGTATCCCTTCACCATAACATCTCATGTAACTAGAGTACAGTTGTCACAACTAGAAAATTGACATTGAAACAATTCATCTATTTTATACAAATCACACCAATATTACATGCACTTTTTTGCATGTACATGTATTTAGTTCCGTGCAGTTTTATTATGTGTATATTTGTGCGACAACCACCAAAATCAGTATGCAGAACAGTCTGTTGGAAGGATCTCTCATGCTACCCCTTCATAGCTGTAACCACCTCCATTCCTCCTTTCCCCTCGTCCCTGGCAACCAGTAATCTGTTCTCTATCTCTGTAATTTTATTTCAAAAATACTATATAAACAGAATCATTAAGTGTATAGTGTTGGGGCCGGGCATGGTGGCTCACGCCTGCAATCCCAGTACTTTGGGAGGCAGAGGCGGCGTATCACTTGAGCTCAGGAGTTCGAGACCAGCCTGGCCAACGTGGTGAAACCCCATTTCTACTAAAAATACAAAAATTAGCCGGGCATGGTGGCACATGCTTGTAGTCCTAGCAACTTGGGCGGCTGAGGCGAGAATCGCTTGAACCCGGGAGGTAGAGGCTGCAGTGAGCTGAGATTGCCCACTGCACTCCAGCCTAGGCAACAGAGTGAGACTCTGTCTCCAGAAAAGAAAAAGTATATAATTTTGAGGGGTTGTCTTTGCACACTCAGCATAATTCCCTTGAGTTTCCTACAAGTTGTACATATCAATAAGTTTATTCCGCCGGGTGTGGCGCCTCACACCTTAATACCAGCACTTTGGGAGGCCGAGGTGGGCAGATTACTTGAGGTCAGAATTTCAAAACCAGCCCGGCCAACATGGTGAAACCTGTCTCTACTAAAAATACAGAAATTAGCCCGGCATGTTGGCAGGCACCTATAATCCCAGCTACTCGGGAGGCTGAGAGAGGAGAATCTCTTGAACTTTGGAGGCGGAGGTTGCAGTGAGCTGAGATCACGCCACTGCACTCTAGCCTGGGTTATAGAGTGAGACTCCTCAAAAAAAAAGTTAAAGTTTATTCCTCTTCAGTGCTGAATAATATTCCATGGTATTTATCCACAGGTTCACGCTTTCCCTACTGAGGATCATCTGGATTGTTTCCAGTTTTTGACTATTATGAATAAAGATGCTGTGAACATTCGGTTACAAGTTTTTGTATGAGCATGAGGTTTCATTTCTCTGGGATAAATGACCAGAGTACAGTGCTGTTTTTTTTTTTTCTTTGTTTCAGACAGAGTCTTGCTCTGTCAAACAGGCTGGAGTGCAGTGGCATGATCACGGCTCACTGCAAACTCTGCCTCCCGGTTTCAAGTGATTTTCCTGCCTCAGCTTCCGGAGGAGCTGGGACTACAGGTGTGTGCCACCATACCCATCTAATTTTTGTATTTTTAATAGAGATGGGGTTTTGCCATGTTGGCCAGGCTGGGCTCGAACTCCTGACCTCAGGTGATCCATCTGCCTCGGCCTCCCAAAGTCCCGGGATTATAGGCTCGAGCCACTGTACCCAGTGGCTCATAAAATGCTGAGTTTTATGCATTTGTAGTGTCCTTTGAGGTAGCAGTATCCAGCTATGATTACTGTTTATGTTGGTATTCTGGTTATAAAGTTGAACAGGTTTTGAAGGGCCTGCCCTAATTGTATTTTTCACATGAGTTCTTTCATTTTAGTGTGCCTTTTTGCCAAACTTGGGGTTTTTCAGAAATACGTATCTGAAACACACTAGGTGGGTTCAGTGTTGCAGAAGTAGGAGAGATTGGCCAGGCATGGTGGCTTACCCCTGTAATCCTAGCACTTTGGGATTCCGATGTGGATGGGTCACCTGAGGTCAGGAGTTCAAGACCCGCCTGGCCAACATGGTGAAACCTCATCTCCACTAAAAAATACAAAAATTAGTCAGGTGTGGTGGCGGGCATCTGTAATTCCAGCTACTTGGGAGGCCAAGGCAGGAGAAGCACTAGAACCTGGGAGGCGGAGGTTGCAGCAAGCCAAAACTGTGCTGCTGCACTCCAGCCTGGGTGACAGAGTGAGACTCCGTCTCAAAAAAAAAAAAAGAAGAAGTAGGTGGCATTTCAAACTGTAACCACTGGGTTCCTTTCTTTCACTCAGGGATGATGGCCCCACTTCTTCAGTCTCCGCACTCAAGCGCCTGGAACGGAGTCAGTGGACGGACAAGATGGATTTGCGGTTTGGTTTTGAGCGGCTGAAGGAGCCTGGTGAGAAGACAGGCTGGCTCATTAACATGCATCCTGTAAGCACTGGCACTTTCCCTCAGTCCTTCTCCCTCCCAGGAGTGTGGCTGTATCCCTTCTTGTCGTAGTATGGTCCTTGTCCAAAGAAGGACACGTGGGGGGACTTATCTGGTGAATCAAAGGGAGATGTGATGGCTCCCAGCTCTCCTCCTTTCCTCTTTAACATCATTGAGGGCCACAAAGAAGTCACTGTGAGAAGTCGGAGGTGATGGCCCTCACTTTTAGCCATCCGAATAAAGCTTTTAAGGATTAACGAGGGGAAAATTCCAAGAAATCCCCATTTGGAGGCTCTTACGACGTGGCTCATGTGAATAAGGCAGTAGTGTTAATGTAGGGGTGGAATAAAGACCTAGATGAGGGGATTTGTTTCTAAAGTGCTCAGTTTCCCAAAAGGTAGGAGGAAAAGAGTCATTACACTATGTAGAGGACGATCTTGTGCCTATATTGACCAATTCTCTTGTAGACCGAGATTTTAGATGAAGATAAACGCTTAGTCAGTGCAGTGGATTACTACTTCATTCAAGATGATGGAAGCAGATTTAAGGTAAGCCCAAGAAGCTAAAACCCACTTGCAGCGAGCAGCTGGATCCAAAATGAGGGGTGTTCATTTAGCTCTGTGACTGTCAGGGAGGTCGTGGGAGGCTTCTATAGTGCACAGCTGCCCATAGCCCACCAAAACTCAGGCCCCTGGAGGCCCCATCAGTCATCATTTAAGATGTCCTGAGAGAGATCAGTTTAGGAAGACTCTGAACGGTGAGCAGTATTGTGTCTTAGATTCTTGCCCCATGATAAGTGCACATCCTAATTTCCTGTTATGCTTTAAGAGCTACCAAGGTCAAGGCTACCCTGGCTCTAGGCTGTTCATGGACTATAGGAGCAAGCAGTTTGTTTTCATTTTTCTCTGCTTTTTTTTTTCTTCTTCTCATCATTCCTGGATGGGTTGGTGACTCTTACAGGTGGCCTTGCCCTATAAACCATATTTCTACATTGCAACCAGAAGGGTAAGTGTGTTTTATACAGGTCATCACATAGATGACCTGTGTGCATCATTCTATGGTGGGCTTTGCAACTGGGAAATCGTCAAGGAAGGAAATGTGTTTTACCAATGGAAAGCCTTTTTATTCTGATCCTGATTTAGGGTTGTGAGCGAGAAGTTTCATCTTTTCTGTCCAAGAAGTTTCAGGGCAAAATTGCAAAAGTGGAGACTATCCCCAAAGAGGATCTGGATTTGGTGAGTATCACTCAGACTTTCCATGGGTAAATGAGGCCAGTTTCTTCATTGTCCATGGCAGGTGAGATTGGAAGAGGTGGAAATTCAGGTCATCTATTCAGTGATGGGGCAGTATGGGGACGGTCTATAAAACTTCTTTCAAAGAGCTCTAGTGGTGTTAATTGGTACCACATGCAAAGTTGGACAGAGTGCCTGGGAGTCGTCAACTCTTTGACTTGTGTGTTTACCTTTGAGTGTTTACTCTCTAAACAGTGAGCACAATCTCTTCGCATTATAGCCAAATCACTTGGTGGGTTTGAAGCGAAATTACATCAAACTGTCCTTCCACACTGTGGAGGATCTTGTCAAAGTGAGGAAGGAGATCTTCCCTGCAGTGAAGAAGAACAGGGAGCAGGATCATGCCAGCGACACGTACACGGCTATGCTTTCCAGGTAAACTTTGTTCTTGTGAGCAAAGTATCAGCTGGTTGAGAATGACAAGATGGGTAGGAGACAGGAACACTTAGCAATAAAGTTACTTTAATGGCTGGCTCTGTTTGATACGGAAAACTTGGGCAATTAGGTAGAGATTTCTATATGTTCTGTGGTAAATAAACAGTGGCTTCACAGGTTATATTTATTTTATGTGTTAGCTCTCTTTTCCCATGTAGGGGTGGGTTTATGGCTCTAAAATTGAGTGATTGTAACAGTAAAGTCATTTTAGAGGGAAAAGATCCTTCATCCTACTGCCCTAACACAGTCCGTCTATGAATTTCATTAAGTGCTGAGATTTACACAGCACAACTTCTCCAGAGAACCTTGGGTATTGTCTACAGAAATTTAAGTTTAGAACACCAAACACTGTTCGTCAAGTGTTTGAACATCAACAGTAATAGGATGCAAAGTAACAGATTAGCAAGAGAAAATCTGGAGTAATTAAGTTTGGATGACTTAAGAAGAACCTACCTTATCCTCTGACAAGAGAAGATCAGTTTGGGATGCTGAACAGCTGTACAGTGCCTACCCTGATTCCACCTTCCCTGGCAACGCCATAAGTTACTTTTTGAAGTATTAGAAGGTGTTATCAGAGACTTGAGTCTTCAGAGGCCTGAGCCATATCGGCGACTCATCTGTCTTTTCCCCCTGAATAGATCATTCAGTATTTGAGCTTATGGGCCGATAGTGGCCGCAAGGGTGAGCCACATCTTTAGACATGGCAGAGACCCATGCATAGGCTGTGCAATGCCCAGGCCTGCTCTTCAGCCTACATGAGGCAGCCTCCTCAGTAACAGGACCACGGTGGGATGGTCATTCCTGGGTGCTCTCCTGACTGGCAGTACTTAATGTTTTCTTTTTTTTCTTCTATTATTTATTTTGAGACAGGGTTTTGCTCTGTTGCCCAGGCTGTAGTGCAGTGGTGCAATCATAGCTCACTGTGGCCTTGAGCTCCTGGGCTCAAGCAGTCCTTTTCCCTCAGCCTCCTGAGTAGCTAGGATCACAGGTGTGTACCCCATGCCTGGCTAATTATTATTATTATTGTTATTTTTTGCAGAGATGAGTCTCCCTATGTTGCCCAGGCCTGTCTTGAACTCCTGGGATCCAGCGATCCTCCTGCCTCCCAAAGTGCTGGGATTAGAGGCATAAGCCCTCATGCTTGGCCGTGTGTGTGTGTGTATTTTTTTTTAGTTGGGGTGTAACTCACATCATATAAAATGCATACATCTTACACTGAATTTTCTCCTGTCTGTAGGGTTATCATCCAAGCCATTCTTTTTTCTCTTTTTTTTATTTTTTGAAGACAGTCTTGCTCTGTCGCCCAGGCTGGAGTGCAGTGGTGCTATCTCTACTCACTGCAACCTCCGCCTCCTGGGTTCAAGTGATTCTTCTGTCTCAGCCTCCCAAGTAACTGGGATTACAGACGTGCGCCACCACACCTGGCTAATTTTTGTATTTTCAGTAGAGACAGGGTTTCATCGTGTTGGCCAGGCTGGTCTCAAACTCCTACCTCAGGTGATCTGCCCTCCTTGACCTCCCAAAGTTCTTGGATTACAGGCGTGAACCACCGCACCCAGCCCAATCCAAGCCATTCTTAAAGGAAGGGCTACCCTGGTCATTGAAACCACCTCAATTTACCTTTTGTGTTTATTCAGTTTGAACTCTGGTCTCACCTCTTCCAGGCCGTGGCAGTTGAGTTAGTTGCTCTCTTTTTAATACCTAGTGTTCTGCAAAGGAGCAGTGTCATTACTGATGAAGAGGAAGCCTCTAAGAAGGTAGCTGATCAGTTGGACAACATTGTGGACATGCGCGAGTACGATGTCCCCTACCACATCCGCCTCTCCATTGACCTGAAGATCCATGTGGTAAGTAGGGGGCAGGGTTGGGTTGCTGCTCACATGAATTTCCTAACAGCCAGGAGATGATCATTATAGATGAATCCACAGAGGAAGACTTCCCTGGAGTATAACTCTAGTTAACACACTGCGTGTGTTGCAGGCTCATTGGTACAATGTCAGATACCGAGGAAATGCTTTTCCGGTGGAAATCACCCGCCGAGATGACCTTGTTGAACGACCTGTAAGTTTTGGCTTATATTACCTTCATCCTAAAATTCCTTGTTTTCTGGAGAGAATACTCTTCAGTGCAGAAAAGTGAATTTGACTCAAAAATATGTTTGCTGCTTTTTCCCCCAAATACTTTCTTAAAGGAATAATGGAGTTAGAATTTTTCATCAGAGCATCATTTCGTTTTTTGTTATATGTCACTGCATGACATCAGTATTTGAGCTAAGCAGGATTTGGACATTTGAGGGAAAGCTGGGACTTCCATTTGAGTAGTTGATAGCGAAGTGACATCGTAAAAATGGATTTGTAACTAGAGGGCCTTGGTTTGAGTACGACTTTGTGATCTTGGGAAAGTTTTTGTATTCAGTTTTCTCTTTTCCGAAATGAAGATACCATCTCTGTGCCACAGTCACCTTTCAGGATTGTCATAACCATCAGAATAAGGTGATGCCTTTTAAAGAATTTGTCTACTAAAGTTCTGTAATTTTAGACTTGTCCTGTGATCAGCTGCTCTTTTTGGTATGTAAGTTTTCATACCATAGAGAGTCGTGATACTCTTGACATAGGTTGGTCAGTCTCAAGGTCCCTGTCCCAGCTTTTTCAGAGCCCTTTGACTCTTTTAGCAACCAGAGGGAGGTGGAGCAGGCCAGGGGTGGGTGTTCAGAGAGACCTAATGGGGAGCTCAGAGCTTGGTTTTATGCTTATTTTGTCACCACAGGACCCTGTGGTTTTGGCATTTGACATTGAGACGACCAAACTGCCCCTCAAGTTTCCTGATGCTGAGACAGACCAGATTATGATGATTTCCTACATGATCGATGGCCAGGTGAGCAGGTGGCTTCCGGGAAGCAAGCTCCTGGGATGCGGGCCTTGTCTGGTCCCCAGACTAGAGCAGCATCTGCCCCACAGTCAGTATTTGTGGAGTGAATAACGAGTTAGTGAGTCCAGGAATGGGAGGAAGCAAGCTGTTCCGACATCAAACTGTACCCTCTCCTTTCCAATGGGAATCCAGACACGGAGGGTCTCTTTTTGGGAAGCTTAAGGTGCTTTCATGTTGCTGTGGACTTCTTTGTAGTGAGACTATCTTGGCAGAGTGTCTGGGCAGTGTGGGGAGGCCATGTCTTGGCTCTGCTGTGGACTTCTTTGTAGTGAGAGTCTCTAGGCAGAGTGGGCAGTATAGGGAGGCCATGTCTTGGCTTTGCGGTCTCTGACGTGTGTTGATTGCTAACGAACTTCCCTAGGGCTACCTCATCACCAACAGGGAGATTGTTTCAGAAGATATTGAAGATTTCGAGTTCACCCCCAAGCCAGAATATGAAGGGCCCTTTTGTGTCTTCAACGAACCTGATGAGGTGAGGAGGTAACACTTGGGAGACTGCCTGGTATTTTGGGAAGAAGGGGCATGCAGCTCTTTCCAAGGCCTCAGGCATTCATTGGATCAGAATTGCAGCTCCACGAGCTTTGTTCTTAGGGTGTGACTTTCTTTCCTGCCAGAGACTAGGGCAGGGGGAGGGAATAAGGGCCAACATGAGGCTGCTGCTTCTGAACTTTGGGAGAGGAATGTGGAAATAGCTTAAAGAAAAGAAAGAGCAGACCTAGAACTGCTGTGACTTGGGTTTAGGCTCATCTGATCCAAAGGTGGTTTGAGCACGTCCAGGAGACCAAACCCACTGTCATGGTCACCTACAATGGGGACTTTTTTGACTGGTGAGTCTGTCTTCTCTGTGAGTAACTGGACAGCGTTTGGGAGGGAGGGCATTGCGTGGTGTGGGTGGGCTTCCCATGCCGACTGAGGAGGTGGCTCCAGGTGCACTCTGCACCTCCCATGTCTGGGTTCCTCCCTGGGTCTGAAAGAGGAATGGAGGAAGAGGGATTAGAGTCTGACCTGCCCACTTGCTTATCTGTCCTCTTTTGAACCCAGGCCGTTTGTGGAGGCCCGGGCAGCAGTCCATGGGCTGAGCATGCAGCAGGAGATAGGCTTCCAGAAGGACAGCCAGGGGGAGTACAAGGCACCCCAGTGCATCCACATGGACTGTCTCAGGTAGGGGCCGCAGGGCAGCACGGCTTGTCACTGCTGTCTGTGAGCGAGATCCGAAGGCCTCTTGCAGACTGTGCGGTCGACACATCTCTTATTGGGGGAGGGTGGCTCTGAGAGGCCATTTTAGGTCATCGAGAGGACGGCAGCTGCAACCCTGCTGGGGCCCGGCATGTGCTGTCTTTGACTGTTGGCTGACAGTTCTTCAGTGTCCAGGCACATGGAGTATCAGCCTCTGGGCTGGGGAAGCTGCCAGGAAGACACACTCAGCAGACAGGTCCCTAGCTAGGACCTCATGGAGGGACCTGTTCTGCCAGGTGAGGTTGGGATGTGGCAGCCAGGCTGTCCCACAGGACAAGCACAGATTCCAGATGAGCAGGGGTGTGCAGCCGAGAGGTGCAGACAGTCACGGCGCCTGGGGGCTCTGGCATGTCTGGTTGCGAAGACAGGTGGACGTGGAATTGCCAAGAGAAGGAGGCTGGAAGGGAAGGGGTCTCCATGGGCCTCGGTACTGGTGGGAGGCAGGTTCATCCTGACCATCATGGTGCCACCGGAGCACTTGAAGCCTGAATGCGTTTCTGTTTAGCTCTGACGTTTGACTCTTGGGTTGGAGAGGGAGGCCAGGAGGCTGGGGCTGTTTTAGTGTGGCAGTCGTGATCAAAGGCAGGGGGTGAGCGGCCAGAGGATGCAGGGTCTGTCATGTGGGGCAGGGGCAGGGGGAGGCCCAGGAATGCTGGTTCTCAGGGAGGGGATGGCACCTGGGGTTTTTGTGGCATCTGTGGAGACAGGGAATGTGTATAGAAGGGGCTTCAGGTGAGAGGTGACCTTGCTACTGATATGCTAGCCTGAAAGTCCCACCCAGGTAGGGGCCCTGAAGACCGCCATGAGGCTTGGTTTGGGCTTGCACTGTGGATTGGGACTCACTGGCATGCGGGTCTTGGTGAAAGCTGGGGTAGTGGATGAACTCTGAAGGCAAGAGGAAGAGGTCACGGTGGAGGCCGCAGGGGCGGAGACTGGACGTGGCCCCTGGACAGCTGCCCCAGGGAAGGCATCTGTAGGGAGGAGGTGAAGACAGGTTCCGGGTAGAGTGTGGGGGCCTTCTTTTCTTCATTTTTATTTTTTATTTATTTTATTTTTTATTTTTATTCTTCACGTCTGATCACATCTTGCCTTCTATTTAAGGAGGGTGAGTTTGAGTGTTTCTGTGCTGAAGGGACAGTGTGAGGAGAGAAGCTCAATGTGGCTGATAACTAGGCCCCAAGGGCGCAGGCCTGAGGTCTTGGGGAGGGGCCGTGGGTTCTGCCGAGGGTGGGAGGAAAGTGAGTGCCCGAAGGACTGGTCCTGGTGCTTCCTTGTGTCGTGGGTAGGTCTTTGAGATTAACTAGATCTGGATGAAGAGTTTTCACGAGGGGCCTACACCATGTGGGGCCTTGGCGTGAGGCTCCTGGGGACCTGTTAGGACCTTGCATCTGTGTGTGTGGTGCCCAGTTTTGCCAGTTCTCAGGGGTTCCCTGGCTGCATGTTAGAAATCTGGTTTCTGTTCTCATTCTCCTTCCAGGTGGGTGAAGAGGGACAGTTATCTTCCCGTGGGCAGTCATAACCTCAAGGCAGCTGCCAAGGCCAAGCTAGGCTATGATCCCGTGGAGCTGGACCCAGAGGACATGTGCCGGATGGCCACCGAGCAGCCCCAGGCACGTGAGCCACATCCCGGCTCCCCTTGCTGCTGTGTGTGAGCACGCATGCCAGCCCACTCCACCCAGCAGGCTATGCCTCCAGGACACACATGTTTTGTCGTGGGCTCTTGGCTTTGACAACTCTGCTCTCTGGCATTCTCTCCTCAGACACTGGCCACGTACTCCGTGTCAGACGCTGTTGCCACTTACTACCTGTACATGAAGTACATCCACCCCTTTATCTTCGCTCTGTGCACCATTATTCCCATGGAGCCTGATGAGGTTAGTATCTCCTCTCCTGTCAGCTCCGTGGCCTCCTCAGCCCTTGCCCCATTGTGAATGCACTGGAGCTGAATGGGGGTGGACGTCCCAGGAGTGCTGGTGCCGAAGGCAGCAGTACAATTCTGGTGTGTGATGTCAGGGATGTCCTTTGGGAATTCTTGGGCCCCAGTGTGAGGAAGGAACCACAAGAGGCAGAATTTATAGCCATTTACTACGAGGTTTTCTCCTTCCACGCTGAAGTTCACTTTAGGTTCCTGGACTTTGCCTGTGAGTCAGGGTCTTTGGTGCAGCTTTTGGCTGGAAGCTCTGGTTTCTCTTGTAGGTGCTGCGGAAAGGCTCTGGCACACTGTGTGAGGCCTTGCTGATGGTGCAGGCCTTCCACGCCAACATCATCTTCCCCAACAAGCAAGAGCAGGAGTTTAATAAGCTAACGGACGACGGACACGTGCTGGACTCCGAGACCTATGTGGGGGGCCACGTGGAGGCCCTCGAGTCTGGGGTCTTCCGCAGTGATATCCCTTGCCGGTTTAGGATGGTATGCTTCTTCCCCGGATTTTTTTTCTTCTGTGGTGGGAGCCAGAAGCCCCAGGGGCTGAAATAAAGCCCCTTCTCCCCATTCTGTCCTACGGCCCCCTCACTGGGTGTGGCTTATCTGGCCCAGCTCCCTGCAGGGCTTCTTTAGGGCAGTGCACTGCGGAGTGCGCACATGGGTCCTTCCGGAGCTTTCTCGGGCACATCCTGCCGCTTGCAGCCACAGCGTCAAACCTGAGGCAGGCTAGTGGGGATGTGTTCCCCTGTGACCCCTTGTCTCACCATTGTTTGTGCTAGAATCCCGCCGCCTTTGATTTTCTGCTGCAGCGGGTTGAGAAGACTTTGCGTCATGCCATTGAGGAAGAGGAGAAGGTGCCCGTGGAACAAGTCACCAACTTTCAAGAGGTAACCGTCCAGGAGGCAGGAAGAGCTAGTCTGAGTTCATGCACCTTCTTCACAAACCACGTCTTTCAGCAGCACATTCGTTGTGCACCTGCTGCGTGTGGTGCTGTGGACGGATGACACAGGGTCTCTGGTGAGATGGGGCAGTCATGGTTGTGACGTGCGATGCTGTCCACCGAGGTTGGAGGGCTTCATGAGAAGGTGGGGTGTGAGCTGCTCCTGAAATGTGGCCACATGGCAGGTGGGCCCTGGTGGGATGTGTCCATGCCCCGTCTTAAGGCATTGGGACTTTATTTCATAGGCATTGGGGAGGCATTGGAGGTTTTAAATTTTATTTATATTTTGTTGTTTAGACTTAAAAATGACAGTACATTCCTGCAAATGACAGAATTAGTTACTGTAAAATCTGTTCACATAATGGTTACAAAGCACCACTTACGAAGTGTGTTTTTTGACTGGAGAGGGAGGCACCAGTTTTTGTGTGATCTGCGCTTCTCAGGATTTGGTGCGATCTGCGCTCCTCAGCATGTGGCGCATCTCAGTTCTTTTGAGATGGAGTCTCACTGTTGTCGGCCCCGGGCTGGAGTGCAATGGCATGATGTCGGCTCACTGCAGCCTCTGCCTCCCGGGTTCCAGCAGTTCTCCTGCCTCAGCTTCCCTAGTAGCTGACCTTGACCTCAGGGGCTCAAGCGATTCTTCTACCCCAGCCTTCCAAGTAGCTGGGACTACAGGTGCTACCATCACATACAGCTAATTTTTTTTTTTTTGGTAGAGACGGGGTTCCACTATGTTGCTCAGGCTGGTCTCGAGCTCCTGGGCTCAAGTGATCCTCTAGCCTTGGTCTCCCAAAGTGTTGGGATTATAAGCATGAGCCACTGCACCTGGCCTAAGGGTTTTTTTTTTAAATACTGAGGACAATTTGATGTTCAAGTGATTTTCTTGTAAGACTCTACCAAATTTAATGTATTTCATAGAAGCAATGGCAACCCTTCTTAACTTTTTTCTTCTGGTTAATTTTTGCTCTATTTAGATATTTTTCAGTGTTTTCCACTCCTAAATGTCTAACGTAGGAGTTCGTAAACTGTAGCACATGAGGGAAGCTTGGTCACCAGCTTCCACTGAGTTTCACTTTCTCTGCAGTTGTGTGATCAGATTAAGAGCAAGCTTGCCTCCCTGAAGGAGGTTCCCAACCGCATCGAGTGCCCGCTCATCTACCACCTGGACGTGGGGGCCATGTACCCCAACATCATCCTGACCAACCGCCTACAGGTGAGGCTTTACTTCCTGCATCAGAGTCAGAGCTCTCTCTGCCCGAGCCCTAAGTGCTTTCTCACCCCTTGCAGCCCTCTGCCATGGTGGACGAAGCCACCTGTGCTGCCTGTGACTTCAATAAGCCTGGAGCGAACTGCCAGCGGAAGATGGCCTGGCAGTGGAGGGGCGAGTTCAGTGAGTGGTGGCTGCCTGGGTGGGCACTTGTGGGAAATGGGTGCATCTGTGCCTCTTTTTGAACTTGCTCCGGTTGCCTTCTTCCCAGTGCCGGCCAGCCGCAGTGAATACCATCGGATCCAGCACCAGCTGGAGTCAGAGAAGTTCCCCGCCTTGTTCCCAGAGGGGCCAGCTCGGGCCTTTCATGAACTGTCCCGTGAGGAGCAGGCGAAATACGAGAAGAGGAGGCTGGCAGGTGAGTGCCTGGGCGTGGTCATGGCTGTCAGATATGGCTCCTGCTCCCACTTTTTGTTCTTGCTGGGCTGCATTGTCCATCCCAGCTGGGGCACAGAGGTGTTGTCAGAGCAGACTGGAAGCTGCTCTGGGTCATTGAAAGCTGTGCTCTCGCTGCAGCGTCCTTGATTTGCTTCCCCTTAAGCAGGTGTTCAACACTGCTGTTCTGTGGTCTTGGTGTACTTGGCCTGTTGCTACCCCTGAGCTGTCCTATTTCTTTCCTTTTTTTTTTTTAAACAGGGTCTCACTGTCACCCAGGCTGGAATGCAGTGGTGCGATCTTGGCTCACTGCAGCCCCGACCTCCCAGGCTCTGGCAATCCTCCCATCTCAGCCTCCTAAGTAGCTGGGACTACAGGTGTGCGCCATGATGCCCGGCTTATTTTTTGTATTTTTTGTAGAAATGGGGTCTCAACCATGTTGCCCAGACTGGTCTCAAACTCCTG
>CAUYQU010036548.1:0-20697 GCA_963574635.1 Cheracebus regulus
GGGTGTCCGCACTAAGTTCGGCATCAATATGGTGACCTCCCGGGAGCGGGGGACCACCAGGTTGCCTAAGGAGGGGTGAACCGGCCCAGGTCGGAAACGGAGCAGGTCAAAACTCCTGTGCTGATCAGTAGTGGGATCGCGCCTGTGAATAGCCACTGCACTGCAGCCTGGGCAACATAGCGAGACCCCTTCTCTAAAAAAAATGAAGTCAGGAGTTCGAGACCAGCCTAGCCAATATGTGAAATCCCGTTTCTACTAAAAATACAAAACTTAGCTGCACATGATGGTGCACACCTGTAGTCCCAGCTATGCTACCCGGGAGGCTGAGGCAGGAGAATCGCTTGAGCCAGGGAGGCGGAGGTTGCAGTGAGCCGGGATTGTGCCACTGCACTCCAGCCTGGGTGACAGAGATTCTGTCTCAAAAAACAATACAAAACAAAAAACCCACTAGGGCGGGGCGTGGTGGCTCATGCCTGTAATCCCAACACTTCGGGAGGCTGAGTTGGGCCAATCACCTGAGGTCAGGATTTCGAGACCAGCCTGATCAACATGGAGAAAACCCCTCTCTACTAAAAATGCAAAATTAACCAGGCATGGTGGCGCGTGCCTGTAGTCCCAGCTACTCAGGAGGCTGAGGCAGGAGAATCTCTTGAACCTGGGAGGCTGAGGTGGTGGTGAGCTGAGATCGCCCTATTGCACTCCAGCCTGGGCAACAAGAGTGAAACTCCATCTCAAAAAAACAAAGACAAAAAACAAACCGGGCATGGTGGCTCACGCCTGTAATCCAAGCACTTTGGAGGCCAAGGCGGGCGGATCACCTGAGGTTGGGAGTTCCAGACCAGCCTGACCAACATGGTGAAACCCCGTCTTTAAAAAAAAAAACAAAACAAAAACAAACACAAAAACCACTCGGTTTTGGGGTTGTTATATGGTGATAGGTAACGAATACACATATTTATTTTAACATCTCTTAGAAAAATACAACTGACACGTCAGATTGAGTTTGTAGTGTTTATTACTTGTAAAGAAACTAAGCAGAGAAAATGAATCAGTGTAAATCAGTTTGAAGAGAACTGTCAGATACGGAGGTACAGATGGGTGTGGGATGGCAAACGGCAAGGGGTGGAGGGACAAGGTGAAGCTTGGTAAGCACGGAGCTGATTGAGCTGACCGTCATTCCAGCTGTGGTGGGCACGCTCCGTGTTAGGAGTGACCAAGGCTTCATCTATCTGGTGCAGCAGTCTACAGGGTGCAGCAAGGGCTTCCCCTCCCCATGGTAACTTGTGCCCTGCGGAGGGGGCTGCACATGGAAATCATCTGGCTTCCTGCTGCCTGCCTCCCATAGCTCCTCCCCGCCCTACCCCCAGCCTCAGTGCAGGCAGCACGTTCATCAGGGAAGGAATTACTTTCTGACCTGTTTGCTGTAGCCCTGTGTCCAGTGGGCTGAGGGGACTGGAGATCCAGGTATTCTGTTTTCTTTTTTTTTGAGATGGAGTCTCACTCTGTCACCCAGGCTGGAGTGCAATGGCACCATCTTGGCTCACTGCAACCTCTGCCTCCGGGTTCAAGTGATTCTCCTGCCTCAGCCTCCCCAGTAGCTGGGACTGCAGGTGTGTGCCACCACACCTGGCTAATTTTTTGTATTTTTGGTAGAGATGGGGTTTCGCTATCTTGGCCAGATTGGTCTTGAACTCCTGACCTCAGGTCTGTCCACCTCGACCTCCCAAAGTGCTGGGATTACAGGCATGAGCCACCGCGCCCAGCCAGCAACTCTGGTTCTAGGACAGCTTCTGCCATCACCTGAACAGGGGCTGTGGAAGGGTTACCTCTCATCTCTGGGCTGAGGAAGAGGAACAGTAGTGGGTAGGGTGGAAGAGAAAGCAGAGAGGAAGGTAAGGGTACGAGATGGGTAGGAGGGGGTCAGAGGATGCCACTGCCCTGCCTTGAGTCCGCTGCAGAACTGCCTCTGAGTCTGGGGCACCAGAAAGACCCAAGCATGGGGCAGGCAGGAGGACGACCGATGACTTCATCCAACCTCAGCTATAGATAAGGGGAGATCTTGGCCAAGCTCTTCTTGCCTCTGGGCTCAGTTTCTCCCTCCCTAAAAGGATTGCTGGGGCCCTTCTGGACTGCATAGCCTTGCAGGGGATGTGGCCAGAGCCGCTGAGTCTGTGTCCCCTCTTCTCTGGGTGTGGGAAAGGCATTCATAGCCTTTTCTTTCCGGGTTCTGTCTCCTCCGCTGGACCAGACAGGTAAGAAGCTCTGAGGATGGGGCGGGGTGCTCAGACTGTGCCTGCTGGAAGGGTGCCCCTTTCACCAAGTGCTTCCCATCGGCCCTGCTTCTGACACATGTCATCTTGTTCAAATCCTCCCAGTAGCCATTTGAGGCAGGTGCAATTCTCTCCCCACTTTACAGATGGGGAAACTGAGGCTGGGAGAGGGGGTGATATGCCCAGCGTCTCACAGCTGGGCCAGCGTGGGCGTGGAAGCAGCAGAGCCAGCAGGCAGATCTCCATTCTGCCCTCCCCCCCATTGTATCCACGGCACCTAGAAGAGCGCACAGCGCCTAGAGGCGTTCGGTAAATGCTTGCTGGGCAGGGCTGGCTGGGCGGCAGTTCCTGGTCAACCTCACAGAGCAGCTGGCCCCAAAGGAGCAGCTCAAGCCAGAGCCTGGACCTCAGCCAAGGCAGCACATGTGTCTGGGAAGACCTGCTTCACCCCGCACGGTGACCTTGGGCTTGTTATGCCCCCACCTCACAGAGGAGGCAACTGAGCACCAGGAAGGGCTGTGACTTGCCTGAGGTCTTGCAGAGGCCGGGCTGGTGTCTCTCTTTTTCTTCTTCTTCTTTTTTTTTTTTTGGAGACAGAGTCTTGCCTAGGCTGGAGTGCAGTGGTGCGATCTCAGCTCACTACAACCTCTGCCTCCTGGGTTCAAGCGATTCTCCTGCCTCAGCCTCCCAAGTAGCTGGGACTACAGGTGCGTGCCACCACGCCTGGCTAAGTTTTTGTATTTTTAGTAGAGATGGGGTTTCACTGTGTTAGCCAGGATGGTCTCGATCTCCTGACCTTGTGAGCCGCCCATCTTGGCCTCCCAAAGTGCTGAAATTACAGGTATAAGCCACGGCACCCAGCCCCTTTTTTCACTTTTTTGAGACAGAGTCTCTGTCACCCAGGCTAGAGTGCAGTGGCTTGATCTCGGCTCACTGCAACCTCTGCCCCCTGGGTGCAAGCAATTCTCCCTCAGCCTCCCTAGTAGCCGGGTTGACAGGTGTGGGCCACTATGCCCAGCTAATTTTTGTATTTTTTTTTTTTTTTGAGATGGAGTCTCGCTCTGCCAGGCTGGAGTTCAGTGGCGTGATGCTGGCTCACTGCAACTTCCGTTTGATGGTTTCAAGCAATTCTCCTGACTCAGCCTCCTGAGTAGCTGGGACTACAGGCATGCAGCACCACGCCTGGCTAATTTTTTGTATTTTTAGTAGAGACAGGGTTTCACCATGTTGGCCAGGATGATCTCGATCTCCTGACTTTGTGATCCACCCCCCTCGGCCTCCCAAAGTGCTGGGATTACAGACGTGAGCCACCGTCGCCGGCCAATTTTTGTATTTTTAGTAGACAGTGTTTCACCATGTTGGCCAGGCTGGTCTTAAACTCTTGACCTCAAGTGATCTACCCACCTCAGCCTCCCAAAGTGCTGGGATTACAGGTGTGAGCCACCGCGTCCGGCTTTGTCTCTCTAGTTTTACTGCCAGGCTAGCACAGCTTCTTTTGTGCCTGGTCCTTAAGCCAGGGCCCAGAAAACTCACAAACGGGGACTGCCAGGCTGCTGTGAGGATGGTGCTACCCAGAAGGGTCCCTACACTAACCCTTTCTCTCCCTCCTGGCACCCGCAAGTAAGTGGCGACAGACTCACTGAGTGCCGGTGAGGGACGCAGCCCAGATGCCATCTGTCTGCGCCCCATTCCGGCCGTGCCAGCGACAGGACACTGCCATCCCAGCCTCAGCGCCCTCTTGCGGGACCTCACTGGGCCCCGCCCCCACAGTTTTTTTTCTGCTCCTGAGCTGCCCCCTGCATCCAGCTCCACAGGGTGTAAATGCTTACTGAGAACCACATTCCACTTGGGCCTCTGGGGGTGTGTACCCAAACAACAAGGGAATTTTTTAGTGGCAATAAAGACAGTTCAGTGGGAGGTGCTGTTTTTGCAGAGAGCTGCGTGCATCAATTATTTCCGTTTTTCTAAATAAAAATATCTTACGCTTTTTTTTTCATATTTTAAAATGTATGCTCCTTGCTTTAAAAAAAAAAACAAACTCAAACCTGTGGCCACATCCTGGGATCTCTCTGCTCCCCAGAGCCGGGTCATGTGTTAAATATTTGTTGACTTCGGAGTTCAGTGATTTCATTGTTATTTTAATTTGCATCCCTTTGTAGCCTAAGGAGGTGGAGCTTTACTTTAGGCATTCCTCATTGATATTTCCCCTTTCAGGAGCTTCTGGTTCAAGTCCTTTCCCATGTGGGGAATTGAAGACTGAATTGATGGGATGTTAAAGGCTCTGCAAGAAGCAGAATTTTGACATCCATGACCTTCACCCCTGGTGTCCTGACCATGATTGTGTTAAATGAGATGGCAAAAAGGATTTTTAGATGCACTTAAAGTTACTAATGAGCTGATCTTAAATTAGGCAGATCATCCTAGATTATCTGAAGAGCCCAATGTAATTGTTACCAGAAAGGGGTCTCCATCCAGACCCCAAGAGAGGGTTCTTGGGTCTTTCACAAGAAAGAATTCAGAGGGAGTCTACAGTGCAAAGCACAAACAAGTTTATTAAGAAAGTAAAGTAGGCCGAGCGCGGTGGCTCACGCCTGTAACCCCAGCACTTTGGGAGGCCTAGGTGGGTGGATCACTTGAGGTCAGGAATTTGAGACCAGCCTGGCCAACATGGTGAAACCCTATCTCTACCAAAAACACAAAAATTAGCCAGGCGTAGTGGCTCATGCCTGTAATTCCGGCTACTTGGGAGGCTGAGGCAGGAGAATCACTTGAACCCAGGAGGCGGAGGTTGCAGTGAGCTGAGATCCCACCACTGCACTCCAGTCTGGGGGACAAGAGTGAAACTCCATCTCAAAAAAAAAAAAAAAAGTAAATTGATGAAAGGACAGGAGCACCCAGATACATAAAGCAAGTTCTTAATGACCTGCAAAGAGACTTAGACTCCTACACAGCGATAGTGGGAGACTTTAACACTCCACTGTCAATATTAGACAGATCAATGAGACAGAAAATTAACAAGGATATCCAGGACTTGAATGCAGATCTGGACCAACTGGACCTAAAAGACATCTACAGAACTCTCGACCCCAAATTCACAGAATATACATTCTTCTCAGCACCGTGTCGCACTTACTCTAAAATTGACCACATAATTGGAAGTAAATTACTCCTCAGCAAATACAAAAGAATGGAAATCACAGACAGAGTAGGACCTCCCAGAAAGTAAGAGGAGGAACAAGTCCACGCTAGGTATACACTCGCTTATACACAGGATGAAGGAAGATCGAAGATCATGAGGCAGTGTGCTCTGCTATGAGGTTTTGTGATAAAGAGTTAATTTTCTTAATGACTGTATTTTGCAAGAATCGATATTATTATCATTAAAGCAAAATTAGGAATGCTTCTATTCTCAAGATATCAGGCTATCAGGGTACTCCCTAGTCTGGGTCTGTTTAGCAAACGTTATCAATCTGTTCCTTTAACCATGAACATCTGGAGGCTAGGAATGCCTGACTTTCCGGGAATGTGGTCCGGCAAGTCCCAGCCTCATTGTTCCTGGCCCTCACTCAAGATGGAGTCGCTCTGGTTCTAACGCCTCTGACATAATCACACGAGCCCTTAAAAAGGAAGTGATCTGTCGGGCGGCAGGTTAGCTCAGTTGGTTAGCAAACCGACTGCCCGACAATAAAAATTAAAAAAAAAAATGAAGTGATCTTAGAAGAAAGGACTTTGAGCAAAAACTTCAGCATAGATTTGGCATCGGTTTCTTGGATATGCCACCACAGGCACAGTGAAGAAAAAGTGCCAAGTTAGCCTTTATGAAAATTAAAAAAATGTGTGCATCAGGAGACAGTATCAGGCCAGATGTGGTGGCTCACGCCTATAATCCTGGCACTTTGAGAGGCTGAGGTGGGCAGATCACCTGAGGTCAGGAGTTTGAGACCAGCTTGGTTCAACATGGTGAAACCCCCATCTTGACTAAACATACAAAAATTAGTTGGGCGTGGTGGTGTGTGCCTGTAGTCCCAGCTACCTGGGAGGCTGAGGCAAGAGAATCGCTTGAACCTGGGAGGCGGAGGTTGCAGTGAGCCGAGATCCCACCATTGCACTCCAGCCTGGGTGACAGTGTGAGACTCTGTCTCAAAAACGCACAAACAAAAAAGAGACAATATCAACAGAGGAAAAAGATAACCTGCAGAATGGGGGAAACTATTTGCAATTGATAAAAATGATACTAGATTATTATCCAGACTATGCAGAAAACTCATAAGAGTCAACAACAAAAGACCAAACAGCCCGATTGAAAAATGGGCAAAGAACTGAAATTGATGTTTTCCCGAAGAAGATATACAAAGGGACAGTTAGCACGTGAAAAGATGTTCAATGTCACTCGTCATCAGGGCAATGCACCTTCAAACTGCAATGAGATATACACCCCTCACACCCATTAGGATGGCTACTATTAAAAAAACCCTGCAACCTAAAAAGTAACGTGTTGGTGAAGACATGGAGAAATTGGAGCCCTTGTATGCTGTTGTTGGGAAGGTAAAAATGAATGGTGCTATGGAAAGCAGTATGGTGGTTCCCCAAAAAACTAAAAATAAATTACCACATGATCCAGCAATTCCATTTCTGGGTCTATACTCAAAAGAACTGAAAGCAAAATCTTTTTTTTTTTTTTCTTTTTGGCACTCTTGTCTCCTAGGCTAGAGTGCACTGGTGTGATCTAGGCACGCCGCAACCTCCGTCTCCCAGGTTCAAGTGATTCTCCTGCCTCAGCCTCCTGAGTAGCTGGGATTACAGGTGCCTGCCACCACACCTGGCTAATTTTTTTATTTTTAGTAGAGATGGGGTTTCTCCATGTTCGTCAGACTGATCTTGAACTCCTGACCTCAGGCGATCCGCCTGCCTCAGCCTCCCAAAGTGCTGGGATTATAGGTGTGAGCCACTGTGCCTGGCCTGAAAGCAGAGTCTTGACGAATTATGTGCACACCATGTTCACAGCAGCATTGTTCACAATAGTCAGAAGGTGGAAGCCACCCAGTGCCCATCTGTGGATGAATGGATCGGCAAAACACAGTGGATACATACAGTGGAATATTACTCAGCCTTAAACAGGAAGGGAATCTGTACACAAGCTACATGGATGAACCTTGAGGATTCTAGGCTAAATGACACAAGCCAGTCACAAAAGGACAAATACTGCAGGATTCCACTGATATGAGATACCTAGAGTCATCAAAAACATAGGGCTAGAAAGGAGAAGTGTGGTTTTCAGGGGCTGGGGGAATGGGGAGTTAGTGCTTAATGCGTCCAGGATTTCAGTTTTGGAAGAGGAAAAGAGTTCTGGGGTTGGAGGTGATAGCTGCATAGCATCATTAATGTATTTAATACCAACGAGCTGCACACTTAAAAATAGTTATGTGATGCCAGGCACGGTGGCTTATGCCTGTCATCCCAGCACTTTGGGAGGCCGAGGTGGGCAGATCACCTGAGGTTGGGAGTTCAGGACCAGCCTGATCAACTTGGAGAAACCTGTCTCTACTAAAAACAAAATACAAAATTAGCCAGGTGTGGTGGCACATGTCTGTAATCCCAGCTACTCGGGAGCCTGAGGCAGGAGAATCACTTGAGCCCAGGAGGCAGAGGTTGCAGTGAACCAAGATTGTGCCAGTGCACTCCAGCTTGGGTGACATAGTGAGACTGTCTCAAAATAAATAAATAAATAAAATAAAGTTATGTGAACCCAAAGTATCCAAAATGGGTCTCAATCTATTGAGTAAGTCTATTTTGCCAAGGTTAAGAACTGCCTGGTAGTAGGGTCTATGCCTTCCTCCAAGGATGATTTGTAAAGCTTCAATATTTAAAGGGGAAAGAGGCCAGGCGTGGTGGCGGTGGTTGCAGTGAGTGGAGATCGCGCCATTGCACTCTAGCCTGGGCAAGGAAGCAAGACTGGGTATTGGGAAAGAGGGAGAAATTTTAAAAAGGTGTGGGGAGCTAAGAAACAAAGTTGCATTCTTTTGAGTCTTTGATCAGCCTTTCACTGAAATATACAATTCACACCTTGCAGGGGTAGAGCAATAGTCACTCTGGCTCAGTGAATCTGCATTTTTACAACAGAGGAAGCAATCAGATATAAATTTGTCTCAGGTGAGCAGAGGGATGACTTTAGAGTTCCATCCTTTGTCTGGAACCTGTGAAGATAAGCCATCAATTTACATTGTCAGGGTAAAATTCAACAGAACCGTTTTAGGGTAAAGAGCTTGGGGGCCCACAAGAAATTTCCTAGTGGGCAGATTGTGAGGGAGGTATGTAGCTTTTAAAATCTTTATAGCTGTCTTATTTTTATTTATTTATTTATTTTTTTAGAGACGGGGTTTGACCATGTTGGCCAGCCTGGTCTTGAACTCCTGACCTCAAGTGATCCGCCCACCTCAGCCTCCCAAAGTTTTGGGATTACAGGCTTGAGCCACCACGCCTGGCCTATAGCTGTCTTATTAATGAATAAAAAGTGAGGCAGGTTTGCCCAATGCAGTCCCCAGCTTGACTTTTGCCTTTGGCTTAGTGATTCTGGGGTCCTGAGATTTATTTTCCTTTCACCAGTTATGATGGTACATTTTGTGTTATATTTATTTTAAACCCTTCCTCCCCAAAAGGGCAGGATGGGGGGAAGCAAAGAGATGGGGCAGAAGGGGAGGTCACAGAGACTGGAAGCAGCTTGCTGCATGTCGAGACGTCTTCACTATGCTCTTGCTTGCTGCTCTGATGATGGAGGAATTCAAGCCATCATGGAACGAATGCAGTGGCCTCTAGGAGCTGAGAATGATACCAGCCCACATCCAGCAAGAAAACGTGGACCTCAGTCCTAGGTCCATGGAAAGAATTCTGCCAGCATCCTGGATGAGCCTGGAAGTGGGCTTTCCCCTGAGTCTGCAGATAAGAGCCCACGGCAGCTGACTCTGTGACTTTGCCTTGTGAGGCCCTGAGACAGGGACCCAGTGGAGCTGCTGGTTTCCTGTCCCGTAGGACTGAAAGATAATGAATGGGAGTTGTTTCATAGTTTAAGTTTGCGGTAATTTGTCACTGTAGCAATAGAAAATGAATACAAGTCTGTATGCATTAATGTTGGAAACACTTTTTATATACGTTGTAAATATTTTTTAAGTGGGTCATGTGTTTTAAAACTTTTAATTACATTTAGTCTTCCCGATTTCACTATCAGAGGGTAAACTCCAGTTCCATTCTGGGGGGAGTCCTTTGCAGTCACCCCAGGTACTCAATATTCACGTGCATCAGAATCACCCGAATACTTGTTAAAAGACAGATTCCTGGGTCCTGCCCGCAGTGTTGCTGATTCAGTAGGTTTAGAAGGGCCCAAGAATTTGCATTTCTAAAATGTTTCCAGGTGTTGCTGAAGCTTCTGGCGGGAAGCCCATCCTTTGACAACGTATTTCTTCCCCAGCCCTCAACCCTTAAGCCCTTAGAGCGCTGCCCCGCCCTGGGTGGAAGGAAGCTGAGCTCCACCCCCAGAGGGGCGGGGCCCTTGAAGCTCCGCCCCGCGCAGGAGACCCCGTTCTCATTGGCTGGAAGTGCAGGGATCCCCTGCGTCACAGTGCTGTCCTCTCCGCTGCCAGAACGCCAGGGGCGGGGTCTCCGCGCCTGCGCAGTGGAGCTGGGCGCCCGCGGGGCTTGCGCTTCTGAGGGTCGGGTCCTGAGCGCGGGCAACCGGATGGCGGAACCCCAGGCGGAGTCGGAGCCCCTGCTGGGTCGGGGCCGCGGCGGTGCTTGCCGCAGCATCCAAGTCGGCCCTGGTGAGCCGCCCGGGCATGGGGAGGGGGCTGGCCCGAGGCCGGAGTCGCGCATGGGGGGTCCCGCTGTCCACGCACCCCGTGTCCTGCCGCGCGCGCCCCCACCGGGTTCGAGTCCGAGCGGGGCCCGGGCCGCGCCGGGCGCCAGGGGAGCCGGTGTTCTGAGAGCGGGTGGGCTGCGTCCTGCGGACCCCGATCTGGGGTCGGGGCAGGGCTGGGGTCGCTGCCCGGTCGCGTCCTGATCCCGACCAGACCGGCGGAGAGGCCCTCGCCCAGCCCTGGGCAGCTCCGAGGGCACCGGCCCCTAGCGGCAGGCACCTTCCGTGTGCCCGGGCCGGCCCAGACCCCGTGCTAGGGTCGCTGTAATGAGGGTCGCCTGATGGACTCAGAGAAGGCAGCACTTTGATTTTTCCCATTCCTTCTGGGGGAAAGCTGAGGCTCAGAGAGAGGCATTTCCTACCCAAGTCACGCAGCCAGTAAGTGGCTGAGGTGGGATTCGAACCGGCTGGGAGCGAGGAGTCCTTTCCTTGT
Source organism: Cheracebus regulus (assembly GCA_963574635.1). Lineage (NCBI taxonomy): Eukaryota > Metazoa > Chordata > Mammalia > Primates > Pitheciidae > Cheracebus > Cheracebus regulus. Next base: position 10,610 of record CAUYQU010036548.1, read on the forward strand.
AGGGCGCCTTTCCTGGTCCCACCTCCCGTGGGGCTGGGGCAGGTCCCCTAGACCAGGGCGGCTTCCTCCCCTTACCCTCTGCCAGCCCAGAGTCCCCTCCCCACTCCCTCCTGCTCTTCCTGTTTCCTGTCCTGGCCTGAAGATTGCTGAGTCGCCCCCAGGGTGGGGTGCGTCCACCCCTCGCTGACACCAGGGGAATTAGGTTCTGGTTAGAGGTGGAAGGACCTTAGCTTCACTTTGCAGATGAGGAAACTGTGGCACACAGAGGCCCTGAGAGCTACCCAAGGTCGCAGCCCTCTGTTCTGGTGCGGCTGCTGCTAGAATTGCTGTGAGTTCCCACCTGGCCACTTCTCTCTCTGGCCTCTCTTTTCTTCTTTCCTCCTCTGTCCGGAAGGAACTGATTGGAATCGTGGTGCCCACCTGCTGGTCTGTGGCATGTGCCCGTCCATGGAGTAATGGTGGGCCAAGGAGGGGACCCTGACAAGAGATGAAAACCGGAGGCCAAGGTGGCCACCTGTCTGCTCACCTCAGAAGCTGCCTCCAGAAGTTCTTCAGGTGCTGCCTGGGGCCAGTCAGGAATGAGATCTTCGGGGAGCCGCTCTGGCAGGCCCCTTGATGAGACGCTCAGGATATGGCAATGTTCAGGGAACATAGACTTCCTGTCTAGGGATCTGGGTGCCTTTCTGGGGCTGTCACTCCCTGGCCGTGTGACCTTGGCAGTTGCTTAACCTCTCTTTTTTTTTTGAGATAGAGTCTTGCTTTGTTGCCCAGGCTCAGGCTGGAGTGCAGTGGCGAGATCTCGGCTCACTCTACCTCCTGGATTGAAGTGATTCTCCTGCCTCAGCCTCCTGAGTAGCCGGGACTACAGGCGCCCACCATCACGCCTGGCTAATTTTTGTATTTGTAGTAGAGATGGGGTTTCACCTCGTTGGTTGGGCTGGTCTTGATTCCTCACCTCAGGTGATCTGCCCACCTTGGCCTCCCAAAGTGGTGGGATTACAGGTGTGAGACCCCACACCTGGCCACGCTTAAAGTTTCTGAATCTCAGTAAAAGGGAGATAATACTAGGGACTCCCTGAGGGGTGTTGTGAGGATTCAGAGGGAATCCAGAGTTTGTCCTCTGCACAGGGCTCTGCGGGCTGGTGTGGGGCTGGTGGCCGTCTTGGGTAGGAGCACCATGAGCCTTGCAGGTCCTTCCCTGGCAGGTGAGACCCGCTTTGCTGGGCAGTGTGGCTGGTGAGAGGGGCTCTCAGGAAGCGCTCTTTGTTCTCACGCTGTGGCCTCGGCCAGGGCTTCTGAGAACGTGGACAGGACGCTATGTGTTCCGAATGCCCTTGGCCAGGTGATTGCTTCCCATGGCCAAGGGGCCGGTGAGCTGCCCCAAGGGAGTCCCTGGACTCACAAATTGGGGGATGGTGTTCCTGGCAGAAGCAGCAGCCTGGGTAAAGGGTTGGGGGTTTTGGAAAGTGTGGTGTTGGCAGAGCCAAGTTCAGAATGAGTGGCATGGAGGGTCGAAAGGCAGGAGAGGGGTGGGCGGGAGATGCGGAACCTGCAGGGTAGGCTGGAGTGTGGGCCTGGAACAGGGGGACCCAGGGGAAGCTGTGGGCGCTTCTGGGCGTTTGGAACAGGATCCTTGGGCTGCTGCAGGGTGGAACGGGGGATGGCTAGACCTAGAATTTTACACACCAGCAACCAAAATGCCAGGTGAAAGGGAGCCGCAGGTGCTGGGCGATTCTGGCTGCCCACTGCTGAGGGCTGGGATGGCTGGCCGGGGTGGGCCTGCGCGCCTTCCATGGTCCTGGGGCTGCAGTGAGCCCGGAGCTCAGCAGCTCGTCTCTTCTGGTCTAAGGAGCTTGTATCATGAGATCTCTCCTGGTAGAGATTCTATCTTTTCCCAGGGAATTAGGTGAGGTGAGGCCTCTCAGGTCACCTGCCGCACAGGCTCCCCTCGGGGCTGTTCGTTTATTCATGAATAAATCAGCTTTGAGTCCTGCGTGCTTGAGTTCTGGGCTCTGCAGATACAGCCGGGAACAACAGTGTGGCTTCTGTTCACGGCGACCCCAGGACGCGCTCAGGGGACAGAAACAGTAGCCACTTTCAGAGCTTCCCTGGGGAGACATTCGATGTCCTCAGGGTGGGTCTCGTGGCTGTGGGTGTGGGTGTCAGAGCTGCAGGGAGGAAAGGCTCTTGCTCCCAGCGAGGCTGTAGGGTTGGGCAGAGCCAGGGTGGGGTCGGTCTGGTTCCTGCGTCCGTGGGGGGCCACCCCACATCGCTAATTGGTCCTGGGCCCAGCGGCCTCTACCTCATGTCCGCAGGCACGAGCCTTAAGGACAGGAGCAGCTGCCTCCCCAGGGACCTCCACGGAGTGGGCCTCGTGGCCTGGAGCTCTGCCCAGGGCCCAGCACCTCCCGAGCCTCTGCCACTGCCTCCCAGGTCACTGCCTGGTCTTGGTGCAGCTATGGGCCCTGAGGGGCAGGTGTAAAAGCAGAGTCTCAGCTGAAAAAGCAGCCGCTTCCCCTCTCCCCATCTGGAAAGTGTCAGCCTCCCCGGGCTTCTCTGTTGCTGCAGTTCTCCCTTCGCTTGCTGAGGGGCAGCTCTGAAGCGAGGCCACAGGGGTGGCATGTGTCTGCCATGTGGGTGGGTAGACAAGGCCCCACCATGGTCAGTGGACAGAGGTGGCAGGAGCCTGCCATGCAGGTGGGTAGCCCAGGCCGCCACGATGGTCAGTGGACAGAGGTGGCATGTGCCTGCCATGTGGGTGGGTAGACTAGGCCCCACCGTGGTCAGTGGACAGAGGTGGCATGTGTCTGCCATGCTGGTGGGTAACCCAGGCTTCCTGCCATGGCTCAGTGGCTGACCAGGTGTGCCCGCTGGTTGCTCCTTGGTGGTGAAGGGCTTGTGAGCAGGCCAGGGTGCAGGTCCTTGGCCTCCGTGCCGCCTGACGTTTTCTGAAGGCCACTCCTAGTCAGGAGCCACTGCCAGCTTCACCCAGGCCTGCCAGGAGGCTCCACCCACTTGTGCTATCAGTAAAGGTTGGCGGCCACCCTTCAACACGAAGGCATCAGCAGAGGCTGGGGGACTTGGATATTCCCATGGCTCTGACCCTGGGAGTGATTTGGGTGGGCTTGCCTGGCCCATGGACTGGGCCAGTGAGGGGATGGGGCCCTGTAGCTGTCAAGAAGCCTCACAGCGGTACCTTCGGGTTCTAGATGCCGATTTTCTCTGTCAGTGTGGAATCGGAGGTCTGCTTTGATGGGGGTGGGTGGGGCACTGGGTGTGGTGTCCTGGCTCATGAAGGCCATGTAGGAGCCAGGGTAGGGCTGGGCCGAGGAGGGGTGACGGCAGCCCTGTGTAATGAGCATGCTCGGGGACCCTGGCAGGGGGTTTCTACACTCCTGTATTGGACCTCACAGTATCCTCTGGGGAGCTGAGTAGGTGGCTGTGAACAGCCCCACTTGACGGGGGAGGAGCCAGCCCCAGCCTTCCTGCCAGCCTGTGGAAGAGCCGGCCTCTGAACCCCAAGTCTGGTGCCAGGGCCCTGCAGGACGCACTGCTTCTCATGGGCTTGCTGGGTGTGTGCGCTGCAAGCAGAGCTGCCCCGCCCTGGGCCTGGCCTACGCGCCTGATGCTAAGGCACCTACCTGGTTCGGCCCCACTGCTGGGTGGAGGCATCTCTTTACAAGCGGCCTTGGGAAGAACTGCAGCCGGCATCTTTTCTTCATCACGGGGGTCCTGGAGGGTGAGGCCATGTCATCCTGCTTGGTCACCTGATGTGTCCCCTCTGCCTGCAGGTGCCACGGCCCGGTGGGACCTCTGCATTGATCAGGCTGTGGTCTTCATCGAAGATGCTATTCAGGTGGGTGGCACCTGCACCCTGTGGGTGATGGCTGCCCTCCGATTGGCTTGCCCGTCCAGGGGCGACTGACAGACCAAAGCCTCTGTTGCTGGACTGTAGGTGAAGATACTTGCAGGACCTCTGGGCTCCCTGAGTCCCCAGAGGACTTGTCTTCTGCATCCTGCAAGCATTTGCTGCTTTGATGCACCGTGTTCCGAGTCCTGTGGTGGGCCACCCCATTCTAGGTCCCGGGTGGGTGGGGGCATCCCAGAGGATGACATGGCTGCACGGGGAGTGGGAGGGCCAGCCCTGCACAGAGAACAGAGCGCCTCCCAGGCAGACTGTGGCATGGCTGTGCCCTCAGCAAGTGTTCCCTGAGTGTTTGCTCGCGCACCCACCCACCCTGGGTGTGTGGCCTTAGAGTGCTTGTCTGTTGGGCCAACCTCATGGTTTGTGATGGTGTGGGCCTGCCGGGTCAGGGCCAGCCATGTCCACATGCTGAAGCATACCCTGTGATCCACAGCCTGAGGCTTGGGCCTGTTTGAATGAGGACAGGCACCTTGTGTGACTGTGTGTGTGGGGCTTGGGTCTGTGCGCACCCTGCACACACCCCGTCATGCCTCTTGTGACTTTTTGCTTCCAGTACCGCTCCATCAACCACCGGATGGATGCCAGCTCTCTGTGGCTTTACCGACGGTATTACTCGAACGTGTGCCAACGGTGAGAACACACCCATGTGGAACTCAGGGTTCCTGCTGGCTTGCATGGTGGGGGAGACTGGCCCCCGAGTGGGAACCACACCCGGTCTTAGGGTTCAGGCAGGCTCCCCTCCCCACGTAGACGGGCCGCTGCCATCGTCCTCTCTGGAAAGGAGCCTGGCCTGTGGATGGAGGGCTTCTTTGACAACAAGCGTTCCCTTCTGGAATGCGGGGTCAGCCCTCGACAGTGGAGCTCTGAGCAGATTCGTGATCTTCCCAGTCACGAGTGTCCATGCTCAGGCTGTGCCAGCTCCTGTGCTTCCGACCGGGGAGCTGATGATCAGCCTCTGGGCCCCGAGAGCTGCTGGCTCCGGCCTGTTCATGTTTCTGTCCCCTTGCCAGGACATTGAGCTTCACCATCTTCTTGATCCTGTTTTTGGCTTTTGTTGAGACCCCATCCTCGCTCACCCGCACTGCGGACGTGCGCTACCGCGCTGCGCCCTGGGAGCTGCCCTGTGGCCTGACTGAGAGCGCCGAGGTGCTCTGCCTGCTGGTCTTTGCGGCCGACCTCTCTGTGAAGGTGAGGTGGGCGCCGGGCCCTCTGCATGCCGCCCTGGCCTCCCAGTGCCTGGCCGCTGCCGTCCTGGTTCATTGCTCATTCTCTGGAGCAAGCTGCCTTGCCCCCGGACTTTGCACTTTGACCTGCTGAGCAAAGCACGGTTTCTTGGACAAGCCTGCCCCTGAGACAGAGGCTGCGCCCGCCCTCCTCCCTCTCCAGGGTGCCCACTGAGGTCATGTGCCGTTGGGGGTGGCGCAGGCTGGCAGGGCCTCTGGGAACGGTCCAGGGTCCGCAGTGCTGCCGTGAGGACAGGTCCCAAGTGAATAAGGGAGGCCCAGGTGGTCCCTCCTCAAGGCTCACCCTGCCACCCCGCATTGAAGAGGAGAGGAGGTGAGTATGGGGCAGACAGCCGCTGCTGCATGTTTGACTCTGGATTCTGCCTGGGATGCATGTCCTTCCAGAAGCTGGAGGTGGAAGCTTTGGAGCCTTGTCAGAGCCTTAGCGACTTTCCAGGGAGGTGCAGGCTACACGTTCTATTGTTTCTGTGAAACGGTGATTCCAGCGCTGCTGTCCCAGGGCCCCCACGTCCATGCCCATGGTGTTAGGCTGGGCCCAGGCGGCAGCTTTCCTCAGCGCCAGCCCTGCCGCTCCTTGGCTGGGCCTTGGGCTCGCGTGGCCTTGAGGTCGGTGGGCCTCGCCCGGTGCTGCCCTGCAGGCCTGTGTGGGCAGGGCGGGCTGCATGCTGACCCGAGGCTGCGGCTGGAGGCTGGTGTGTGTTACTGCAGGCCCCAGGCAGTTTCTCACTTCTCCCTTTTCGCTCATCATGTGGTTAGCAGGTCTGGGGGTTTTTCAACTGGAACTGAAACTGGCAAGAAGTTGTCATTAGCGTTTTTGGAATAGTTGGGGTGTTTGAGAAGTGTCAAAGGTGAGAGAGGGTACATCAGCAAGCTGTGACCTCTGGGGACTGTCTTTTAATTTTTTTTTGAGACAGAGTCTCGCTCTGTTGGCCAGGCTAGGGTGCAGTGGCGTGATCTCAGCTCACTGTAACCGTTGCCTCTCGGGTTCAAGAGATTCTCCTGCCTCAACCTCCGGAGTAGCTGGGATTATAAGCGTCCGCCACCATGCCTGGCTAATTTTTGCATTTTTGGCGGAGATGGGATTTCATCATGTTGGCCAGGATAGTCTCAAACTCCTGACCTCGAGTGATCTACCTGCCTTGGCCTCCCAAAGTGCCGGATTACAGGGGTGAGCCATTGCGCCTGGCCTCTGGAGACTTTCTTGACAGTGGGAAGTGGCAGTTAGGTAAGGGAAGCACAGACCCGCCCTCACTTCCCAAACTGCTTTACTGTGGCAGCGCCCTGTGACCTGCCCAAACTGCTTTACTGTGGCAGTGCCCTGGCGTGTTGCTGAGCCTTCCTAAGGCGCTGGGACCCTTCCCGCAGCCAGCTACTGTGGGGCCGCGCTGGGGCTGCCTGAGCTCCGTCACCTGAAGCAGCATTTGCAGGGCTGTGGGCGGGGCAGAGTGCACACTGAGTGCTCGGACGCCTGCCCACTGAGCCCGTGCTGTTCTAGGCTTCTCTGGAATGCGTTCCATGTCTTCTCAGCCTGCACAGGGTGGGGTTGGATCGGAGGGACAGGCAGGAGCCCCCCTTTCCTGATGAGGACCCCAGGCCAGAGCTTCGGTACTGCCTGAGGTTGCGTAGTGAGTCCCTGGTAGGCTTGGGCGAGAGCTGGGGCCTCTGACCGCTGCTCAGCGTCCCATGGGGACCACGCTGTTGTGGAAGCATGCCCTGCCCCGGTCGCCTTGTCCCTGCCCTGCGCACCGTCGTCCTCTGGCTGCAGGGCCGGCGTGTGGGCTGCCTGCCACTCACCGCCTGTCTCTCTTGCAGGGCTACCTGTTTGGGTGGGCCCATTTCCAGAAGGACCTTTGGCTGCTGGGCTACCTCCTGGTGCTGGTCGTGTCTCTGGTGGACTGGACCGTGTCCCTGAGTCTCGTGTGTCATGAGGTAGGTGGTGAGGTGGCCTGAGGCAGACGGAGAGCTCTGGGGGGTGTGGGTGCAAGGCCCGCTTGAGTGCTGGGAGGGGGGCCCTGAGCCTCCCGCCCGCCCAGCACCGGCCACCTTCTGTGGCACTTCGTCACTTGCTGGCTGTGGAGCCTTGTTCCCATGTTGCAGATGAAGACAGAGGCCTGGACAAGGCACAGGGCTCCCCTGGCTCACCCCGATGGTGAGGGCAGGCCTGGGCGTGGCTCCAGGACTCCTGCTTCCTGGCTGCCCGTTCTCTAGCTGAAGGCCTTGGCCATCTAGCCCCGCATGAAAGCGCCGCCCCAGGGCCTCACCATGCGCTGTCGCCACAAGCCCCCAGCTCTGTGAGACCTGACCGTGAGAAAGCCCACTCACCCCGCCATGCTCCGCCCTTTCCACCGCAGCGTCTCGGCTTCCCCTCAGCGCCCAGAAGCACCCGCTGTGCTTTGGGAGAACAGAGCTGGGAGAGGTGGGTGTGGAGTCAGCGGAATCCACTGGGGCTGTCGGGGAAGCAGAGCCCCGCAGGTGCTTCATGGAGAGAATAAACAGGACTTTAAACAGGCACCAGGAAACCAGACGGTGAAAGGAAGCCCAGTGGGACCCAGAGCAGGGAGCAGCCCCACCTCTGGGCCAGGGGACATGGGGGAGACCTGGCGATGTTAGCACCCGGAAGCCCAGGGGAGGGCCCAGAGAGCTGGGACCTTGCCCTCTGCCTTCTGGGAGGGGGTGCTGCCTGGTGGGCGCCGGTGCCTCCCAGAAGCTTGGTGAGGTTGGCCCCGGCAGTGCTGATGGGGAGGCTGAAAGCTTCGGGCGCAGCCAGTAGGGACAGCCAATGACGGGAAGGAGGAAGGACATCTCCAGCTCCGCCTCCCCCAAGGACCTGCTGGCAGGACCTGGTGGGGAGTGGCTGCTGAGGAGAGCTGGAAGGGGCGGCGTATTCATAACCTGCACGCCTGTCTGTCTGGAGAGGACACATGAGCGCCTGGCTCAGGCAAGGGCCCCATCTGTTGCCAGGGGGCTCTCAGACCGGTGCCCGGCTCTGCCTTTGGCTGGGTGGCTGTGCTGTGGGCATCAGGCATAGCCTGCATCTCTGCCAGAGAGCCTCCTCCTCGTGATACCCATGGTGGGTGTTCACGTGGGGCACCAGCTCCTCACGCCACACGCCCATGAAGAGCAGCTCGTTCAGAGCAGGCTGTCCACGAGCTTCCTCCCAGACCTCGTCCCCAATCTTCTCCCTTCTCTTTCCCCTGTCTTCCACCTGGGAATCGTCCCCTTCCTCAATCCACATAGGGGACTGCCCGGCCCCGCCCACTGCAGAGCTTTCCCTTCTGGAGCGTCCGTGCAGGGCTGTGTTGATGGAGGCTGGAGTGTGCATGTATGCATTTCTGGCATACATGGGCTGGCCATCACTCTGCATGTCTGCAAACCAGGCCTGAGGTTTTCCTTCGTGGTCATCCGTTCAGTCATCAAGGGCTCCCACAGGCACTGCGTGGCTTGCGCAGAGGACTGGGTGCCCCCTGCCTTGCGGCTGGTTGGTTGGATAACACCTGGGCTGTCAGTCACTGTTGGGTTTTGATCATTCACTGTTGTCTTTCCACGGCTGTTTAGATGTGGGTTTTCTCCAAGGCCTTGGGTCTGAGGGTGTGAGGGGCTTGATTGGCATTGTGGTTGCTTGTCCTTGGAGGCGGGTCACCTGGACGCACCTTCCCATCCTTGTAGAGGCCTCATGGCCCCAGCATCACAGGACGGCCTCAGGCTTGGCCTGCTGTGTCTGGGAAAGCTGCCCTGTGACTGTGTCTGACTGCAGGTGAGGCTCCAAGCTCCCAGGCAGGGGAGGGTAAGCACCTTCAGCCCCTCCTTCAGACCTAGCAGCACCTTCAGCCCTTCCTCGGCCTGTAGAGGGGCTGAAAGAAGGCTTTGTTTTCAGGCCCCAAGACCAGAGCTTCCCAGTCAGTGGGCAGTGAGTGGGTTCCGGGTGAGCTGGGCGACAGGGCAGGGGCCAGAGCCCTGCGTAGTTCTCTGTTCACTGCTGTCCCTTGGCCTTCTCAGTCCTGCGCCAGGCCCTGGGGTCCCTTTTGAGGAGGATAAGTACACCCAGGGAGTCGAGAGTGCCTGGGATCAGCCACCTGCAGAAGTTCTGGAGGGCCTGCTGTGCTGGTGCTGCCTGGACCTTGGTGAACAGAACAGGCAGGTCCCTTGTCCTCTGGGACCCCCTTCTGGAGTGAGAGGGAGACAGCCTGCCAGCGCACGGAAGCGCCAACGCAGAGTGTGATTCCCAGTGTGGTGGGTGCCGGAAGGAGGCCAGGCAGCACTGGCAGAGGTGGCGTTCTGCAGGGATGGGGCGCTGAGCCGGCCAGCTGCGCAGAGGCTGGCGGCTTGAGGGTTGTGGCCTGTGAGGCCTGGGAAGGGGCTGGACTGACTGGCAGGGCCTGCTCCGGGGACCCCGCAGGCCGTGGGCAGAGCTGTGAGCAGAGCTGTGAGCAGCTGTTAGAGGGTTTTGTTTTTGTGCAAGGAGCTGATAGCTGGGTGTTTCTAAAACAAGGTACCGATGAGGATGTAAGACTGCAGTTGAGAGCGTGGATTTGAGATTGACAGAGGTCAAAGTATAAACGTGGTACTTAAGGGACTGAATGCAGGTGTGAGGCCAGAGAGGGGGTGGGGGCAGAGAGAAGGGGTGGGGGCAGGGAGATGGGGCGGGGAGAGAGGGTAGGGACAGGGTGCCCAGTACAGGCGGTTTGGGCAGTGCGGGGCCGAAAGGGCGGCTGGGAGCACTGATGTAGCTGTGTCTGGTGCCGAGGATGCCAGGCAGGATGAGAAGGTGTTCGTGGGGACCCCCAGGTGGGTCCCAGTGGCTGGGAGGGGAAGATGGGCCGGGACAGGAGCAGGGGAATGGGGTGAGTAGAGGGGACAGCAGGGAAACATGGCATGATGGAAGGTGTGATGGTTGGGGCAGGAGGTGGCAATTGAGCCAA
>CAUYQU010036551.1:0-75576 GCA_963574635.1 Cheracebus regulus
CACTTTTTAGTAATTGCATAAGCATTTTACAGATTTAAATTAAATCCTGAGCAATAGAGCAAGATTTTCGTTCTCTCTCCCTCTTTCTCTTTCTTTTTTCTCTTTTATTCTACTTCTTTCTCTCTCTTAAAAAAAAAAAAAAAAAAAAAAAAAAAGTAACTGCAAAAAAAGAAAAAATATATATATATATATATATATGCATAAAAAAAAAAAAAAGAAACTAAACAAGCAACATAGAGACCCAAAATCAGGATGCCTGAACCTATGAATACTAGTGGCAGCATATATTACCCTGGTACCTGAGGACAGATGTGCTCAGCCCACCACTGCCACCTCTGGGACATAAAGGCAGGCCAACTTAGTGTCCAAGTTTTTAGAAAAACCTCACCACAGTTTCTACTATCAACCACACCCTAAGCTACTGAGAAAATTGTAGATCCTACTGACACTGTTTATAAATGAAGAAATCCTAGAGACTACACTACTCCGCAAACCCAGAATCAAAGTCAAAGTGTCCTACCAAACCAACACCATAGACACATATTCAGGAAAAAGTCCTCTCCCAAATAAATTGGTGGAAGCTACTATTACAGCAGATGCAATAATATTAATTTAAGGGCATGAGAAACATAAAAAAAGCAAATAAATATGACACTTCCAAAAGAGCACAATAACCTTCAGCAACAGACCTCAATCAAAAATAAATTTTAAAAATTATGCTAAAAAAATTGAAATGTTGATACTAAATAAGTCCAGTAAGACATAAGATAATACTAAAAATAAACACATAGAAATAAAAAAATTCAGGATATTATTATGAAATTTACCAAAGAGATTGATATTATTAAAAAGAACCAAACAGAAATTCTGAAGCTAAATAATACATTGCATGAAGTACAAAATACATTTGAAAGCTTTAGTATAGACTAGATCAAGACAAAGAAAGTATCTCAGAAATTGAAGACAGGTATTTTGAAACAAACCAGTCAGAAAAGCATAAAGGTAAAAGAATAAAAAAGTTGAGGAATTTTTACATGACATATGGGAACTGTAAAATGATCAATATTCAAAATTTTGGTGTCACAGAAGGCAAAGAGAAAACAAGAGTTAGAAAATCAATACAACAAAATAATGAATGAAAATGTCCTAAGTCTAACAAGAGATTTAGAAATCTATACACAGCAGGTTCAAATATGTCCAAACAGATACAGTTCAAAAAGACCTCCTCTATGGCACATTATAGTCAAACTGTCAACAAAGACCAAGGAAAAAAATTAAAAACAGCAAGAGCAGAGCATCTATTCACTTATAAACACCACTACCTTCAGACTAATAGCAGACACTTCAGCAGAAATTATATAGGTCAGGATGTAATGGGATTATGTGCTCAAAGGGCTGAAAGAAAAAACCTGCCAGCCAAATATATAATATCCAGCAAAGTTATCCTTCACAAATATAGGAGAAATAAATTCTTTAGATGAGGTAAAGTTGAGGGAATTCATCACCACTAGACTGGTCCTATGATAAATGTTTAAAAGTGTTCTACACATGGAAGTGAAAACTGATAAACTATCATCCTAAAAACACAGAAAAAGGGGGAACTTCCACCAAGATGGCTGAGAGAAGGCAACTCCAGAGTACAACTCCCAGGGAGTGAGATGCAGAGGGCTAGAGGACTCCGCAATTCCAAGAGACATGCCGGGTTCATTTCGGTGGGACTGGTAAGACAGTGAAAATAGCCCAGGGAAGGTGAGCCGAAGCAGGGTGGGAGCAGGCCAGGGAGGGTGAATCGAGACAGGGCAGGGCACTTCCCCACCTGGAAAGTGCAGCTGGCTCAGAGGGTCGGGTTCTTCACCCTCTCGGTGAGCCGATTCAGATCCTACACTTCCTTCATCTCTCCTGCCACTCACGGTCCACGAGAGCTCCACTGGACTTGAGGGGCACTGTGGGTTGTCAATGCAAGTGTGAATGATGGCTCCAGGCTGCCTGGTGCTGCAAGTTGTAGGCATAGACCTGGGCAGAAGTTTGGACAAATGCCAGTGGGACGGAACTACTTGCCACACAGAAAAAGGCAGAGTTGAAAGCAGGGAAACAGGCCATATAGCCTGGCAGGTCCCACCCCGACAAAACCCAACAAACTAAAGCCCTCATGCTAGAGAGTTTCACAGTGAATACACCAGTTTTGCCTTGACTGGGACAATCGAGCTTGGGGTAGGAAAGACGCCCACCATTGGGAAGGTGGGGCTAATTTCACCTGCGTAAAGAAACTCTAAGGGAAGACTACTCAGCAGCCTGACTGAATCCGAGGCAGCCCAGCAGCACCTCTACAAGCTGAATAAAAAAAACCCTCATACTGGAGATGTAGCTCCAACCTCAACAGAAAGGACATCTACTCAAGATTCCTCCCAAAATCATCAACTTCAAAGATCAATGGGAGAAAAACCCATGAAGATGGGAAGAAACCAATGCAAAAAGTATGAAATCATCAAAGACCAGAATGCCTCTTCTCTTCCCAGGGATCACAACTCCTCACCACCAAGGGAACAAAAGAAGACAGAGAATGAGTTTGACAAATTGACAGACGGAGGCTTCACAAGGTGGGTAATAACAAACTTCCCTGAGTTAAAAGACCACATTCTAACCCAATGCAAAGAAACTAAGAACCTTGAAAAATGGTTAGACAAAATGCTAACTAGAATAACTAGCTTAGAGAAGAGCAAAAATGACTTGATGGAGCTGAAAAACACAGCACAAGAACTTTGGGAGGCATACACAAGTTTCAACAGCTGAATCAATCAAGCAGAAGAAAGGATATCAGAGATTGAAGATCAAATCAATGAAATAAAATGAGAAGGCAACATTAGAGAAAAATGAGTGAAAAGAAATGAACAAAGCCGCCAAGAAATATGGGATTATGTGAAAAGACCTAACTTATGCTTGATTGGCATACCTGAATGTGACAGGGAGAGGAATCCAAACTGGAAAACACTTTTCCAGATATTATCCAGGAGAACTTCCCTAACCTAACAAGGCAGGCCATCATTCAAATGCAGGAAATACAGAGAACACCACAAAGATATTTCTCAAGAAGAGCAACACCAAGGCATATTATCATTAGATTTACCAGGGTTAAAATGAAAGAAAAAATCCTAAGGGCAGCCAGAGAGAAAGGTTGAATTATCCACAAAGGAAAGACCATCAGACTCACAGCAGATCTCTCAACAGAAACGCAACAAGCTAGAAGGTTGTTGGGGGCAATATTCAACATCCTTAAGGAAAAGAACTTTCAACCCAGAATTTTATATCTGGCCAAACTAAACTTCATAAGTGAAGGAGAAATAAAATCCTTTATGGACAAGCAATTGCTGAGAGATTTTATCACCACCAGACCTGCCTTACGAGAATTCCTGAAGGAAGTATTAAACATGGAAAGAAACAACCAGTAACAGACACTGAAAAAATGTACCAAATGATAAACACCAACAACGCAATGAAGAAACTGTGCCAACGAACAGCAAGACAAGTAGCCAGTAACAAAATGGCTGGATCAAATTCACACATAACACTTTTAAAGTTGAATGTAAATGGCCTGAGTGCCCCAATCAAAAGACACAGACTGGCAAACTGGATTAAAAGTCAAGACCCATCAGTGTACTGTATTCAGAAAAGCCATCTCACATACAAAGACTCACATAGACTCAAAATAAAGTGATGGAAGAAGATTTACCAAGCAAATGGAGAGCATAAAAAAGCAGGGGTAGCAATCCTAGTCTCTGATAAAATGGTCTTTAGCCCAATAAAGATCAAAAGAGACAAAGAAGGGCATTACATAGTGATAAAAGGATCAATGCAACAGGAAGAACTAACTATCCTAAATATATGTGCACTCAATTCAGGAGCAACCAGATACATAAAGCAAGTTCTTAACCACCTACAAAGAGACTTAGACTCCTGCACAATAATAGTGGGAGACTTTAACACTCCACTGTCAATATTGGACAGATAAACGAGACAGAAACTCAACAAGGATATCCAGGACTTGAACACAGATATGGACCAAGTGGACATAATAGTCATTTAGAGAACATTCCACCCCAAATCCACAGAACACACATTCTTCTCAGCACCACATTGCACTTACTCTAAAACTGACAACATAATTGGAAGTAAATCAGTCCTCAGCAAATGCAGAAGAAGGGAAATTGTAGCAAATAGTCTCTCAGACCACAGCACAATCAAATTAGAACTCAGGATTAAGAAAAGCACTCAAAATCACACAATCACATGGAAAGTGAACAACTTGCTCCTGAATGATGAATGGATAAACAATGAAATGAAGGCAGAAATAAAAATCAATAAAAACAGGAGCTGGTTTTTTGAAAAGATCAGCAAAATAGACAGACCACTAGCTAGACTAATCAAAAAGAAAAGAGAGAATTGAATAGATGTAACAATAAAAAATAAGGAGAGATCACCACCAATTCCTGGGAAATACAAAATACCATCAATGATTACTTCAAACAGCTCTATGCATATAAACCAGTAAATCTGGAAGAAATGGATAAATTCCTGGACACTTGCACACTCCCAAGACTTAACTAGGAAGAAGTTGAAACTCTGAATAGACCAACAATAAGGTCTGAAGTCGAGGCAGCAATTAATATCCTACCAACAAAAAAAAGTCCAGGTATAGACGGGTTCACAGCTGAATTCTACCAGATGTACAAAGAGGAGCTAGTATCATTCCTTTTTAAACTATTCCAAACAATACAAAAAGAGGGAATCCTCCTTAACTCTTTCTATGAGACCAACATCATCGTGCATACAAAAACCTGGCAGACACAGCTAAAAAAGATAACTGTAAGCCAATATCCACAATGAACATTAATGCAAAATCTTCAATAAAATACTGGGAAACCAAATCCAACAGCACATCGAAAAGCTTATCCACCACGAGGAAGTGATTCATCTTGGGGATGCAAGTCTGGTTCAACATATGCAAATCTGTAAATGTAATCCACTACATAAACATAACCAAAGAAAAAAACCACATGATTATCTCAATAGATGCAGAGAAGGCCTTTGACAAAATTCCACAGCCCTTTATGCTAAAAACTCTCAGTAAATTAGGTATCAATGGAATGTATCTCAAAATAATAAAAGCTATTTATGACAAACCCATAGCTGATATCATACTGAATGGGCAAAAACTGGAAGCATTCCCTTTGAAATCTGGCACTAGACAAGGATGCCCTCTCTCACCAATCCTATTCAATATGGTATTGGAAGTTCTAGCCAGAGCAATCAGGCAAGAAAAAGAAATAAAGCCTGTTCAATTAGGAAAAGAAGAATTGAAATAGTCCCTATTTGCAGATGACATGATCGTATATTTAGAAGACCCCATCATCTCAACCCCAAATTCCTTAAGCTGACAAGCATCTTCAGAAAAGTCTGAGAATACAAAATCAATGTGAAGAAATAACAAGCATTCCTATACACCAATAACAGACAGAGAGCCAAATCAAGAGTGAACGCCCATTCACAATTGCTACAAAGATAATAAAATACCTAGGAATACAACTAACAAAGGATGCAAAGGACCTCTTCAAGGAGAACTACAAACCACTGCTCAAGGAAATAAGAGGACACAAAAAGATGGAAAAACATTCCATGCTCATGGTTAGGAAGAATCAGTATTGTGAAAATGGCCATATTGCTCAAAGTAATTCATAGATTCAACACTATCCCCATCAAGGTACCAATGACCCTCTTCACAGAACTGGAAAAAAACATCCTAAACTTCATATGGAACCAACAAAGAGCCCACATAGCCAAGACAATCCTAAGTAAAAAGAAGAAAGCTAGAGACATCATGCTGCCTGACTTCAAACTATACTACAAGGCTACAGTAATCAAAATAGCAATGTACTGGTAACAAAACAGAGATGTAAACCAATGGAACAGAAGGGAAGCCTCGAAGGCAACACCACGCATCTACATCCATTTGATCTTTGTCAAAACTGACAAAAACAAGCAATGGGAAAAGGATTCCCTGTTTAATAAATGGTGTTGAGAAAACTGGCTAGCCATGTGCAGAAAGCAGAAACTGGACCCCTCCCTGACACCTTACACTAAAATTAACTCCAGATGGATTACAGACTTAAACATAAGACCTAACACCGTAAAAACCCTAGAAGAAAACCTAGGCAAAACCATTCAGGACATAGGGATAGGCAAGGACTTTGTGACTAACACACCAAAAGCAACAAAAGCAAAATAGAGAAATGGGATCTAATTAAACTCCAGAGCTTCTGTTCAGCAAAAGAAATAATCATTAGAGTGAACCAGCAACCAACAGAATGGGAAAAAATTTTTGCAATGTTCCCATCTGACAAATGGCTAATATCCAGAATCTATAAAGAACTAAAACAGATTTACAGGAAAAAACAGACTAACCCATTCAAAAGTGGGCAAAGGATATGAACAGACCCTTCTCAAAAGAAGACATATATGAGGCCAACAAACATAAGAAAAAATGCTCAACATCGCTGGTCATTAGAGAAATGCAAATCAAAACCACATTGAGATACCATCTCATGCCATTTATAATGGTGATCATTAAAAAATTTGGAGACAACATGCTGGAGAAGATGTGGAGAAATAGGGACATTTTTACATGGCTGTTGGGAGTGTAAATTAGTTCAACCATTGTGCAAGACAGTGTGACGATTTCTCAAGGACCTAGAAATAGAAATTCCATTTGACACAGCAATCCTATTACTGGGTATATACCCAAAGGATTATAAATCGTTCTATTACAAAGACACAGGCACATGTACATTCATTGTGGCACTGCTTAGAATACCAAAGACCTGGAACCAACCCAATTGCCAATTTTTGATAGACTGGACAAATAATAATAAGGCACAAATACACCATGGAATACTATGCAGCCACAAAAATGATGAGTTTGTGTCCTTTGTAGGGACATGGATGAATCTGAAAACCATCATTCTCAGCAAACTGACACAAGAACAGAAAATCAAACACTGCATGTTCTCACTCACTGGTGGGTGTTGAACAATGAGAACACATGGACACAGGCAGGGGAACATCACACGCTGGGGTCTATTGGGGTGGCTAGTGGACGGACGGTAGGGGATGGGGAAGTTGGGGTGGGATAACATGGGGAGAAATGCCAGATATAGGTGATGGGGGGATGGAGGGAGCAAACCACATTGCCATGTGTATACCTATGCAACACTCCTGCATGATTTGCACATGTACCCCTGAACCTAAAGTACAATTTAAAAAATCAGTATTACTTTTGACATTTATCATTAGAAAATCTATATTGTTTTACTGTACAAAATGAAAGGAAAAAATCATTGCAAAAACAATTTATAACTGAATGTTCTGTGGAGTTTTATACACTTTTCTGTAGTTTTGCATGAATGTAGTTTGTTCTTTCTGAATGTCAAACATTTTTGTGTGTCACTTCATTTATTTGAATTTCTTTTAGAATTTGCCAACTAAAAGCATTAAATTCTGTAGTAACTGCTACTTCTGACTTTGTATTAATTGGAAATAATGCTGTTAAAGCAATTGTAGTTCAGTGACTTGCCTAAAATATCAAAGCTATTAAGGTAAAAGTACACCTTGAACTCGTATCTTTATATAGAGATGTAGAGTTGGAAATTCTTTGTTTGTTTTGTTATTTATTTATTTTTATTTTTGAAGATTATGGTTTGGAGAAGGGGTTAAGGCCAATTACCAGAAAGAAAGCAATCATTCATGCTCCCAATGCTGGAGTATTAAAGACAGACAGGACTAGCTAGGATAGTACCTGAAATGAGTCGATAAAGTATGTCTGAGATTGAAATCTATTTATATGAAGGATTCAGACAATGTGAGCTTTGAGTGGATTTGAGTATTTTATTCTTTTTCCCTTCTAGCCATTTTAAATGAAATTGAAAGTATTAATATGCACTGTGATCAATTGGCCAGTGTGGTTTGCGATATACACTTATGTATAGTTGAACTGAAAACTATATGTGTAGGAAGAAGAATGTGAATTAATTAATATCAAGGTAATGTTAGGGAGAAGGACATCAAACTACACAATTTGATGAGATATGAAGGAAGAGGAAACAAATGTATCCAACATTCAAACCTCCCCCTACTCTGATAATCTGCCCTCAAGGGTTAATGGGGAAAATTTTAAGTTATATATAAATAACAAACAGGACTCCATGCATTATCAATAAGTCCATAAGCCAGTTTCAAATCTGACATTTTCAGAGCTATTCTTTATCAGAGTTTATTTGATGGAAAGGGAATTTTTCTAGGGAATAATCTTGTCAGAGATTATCATTGCATGGCATTGTCAGGCTACTCCCAAATGTCTTTTACGGCAATGTTACAATAAGATGTTTTCTAGTATTGAAAGATGGTAGACCATTTCTTCTTAGGTTTCCTTGAAAGAGATCTTTAAGGCATGAACTTGATTTAATTTTAGTGAAGTCATTTTCTTGATATATTTTCTGCTTACTTTTTAAGGAAATTATGTGTCATAAAAAAAGGTAAATGGGGTGATAAATATGTTAATGACTTTAATTTAATAATTCCACATTATATACATATATCAAAACATCATATTGTACACAATGAATGAATGTAATTATGAGTTGTCAATTGAAAATATAATTTAAACAAAGAAAAGAAAGAACAATATGACTAGAATGTAAGCTTTTTTGAGGGCAGGTTATTGTTTTTCTTCTATTTTACTTACTGCCAGATCTCCTGCACCTATAATAAGTGTCTGGCACGTGGTAGGTACTTAGTATATACAAATCTGCCAAATAAATTATTTAATGGCTAATAGATTATAAAAATATTAAGACTGATTTTTGTTCTGAAATATTTCTAGAATCAGTCATTGAAAATCAAGATTCCTGGTAGGAAGTAAATACTGTACTTTTTCCTAAAAATGTAAATGAATGTAAAATGAGCTCAAATTATGCCAAGGATATTTACTTTTGTAAATAAATTAGGCAACATTCAAGGCAAGATCTAAGTTTTTGAAATCACGACTTTAGGTTGCAGATGTCTGACAGTTAAGTTCTTAACATGGATTAGTGAGGGTAGTTAGCATTGCTTTTATCAAGGCCAATACTCTTGTAAGTTTGTATTCTTTGATTTACTCTAAACATTCTTTAGTTGGTTTCCTTGATTTTGCACTGCATATCTGAGAACAAATGTCTATGGTTTAACTGGGCTTCTTAAATTTTTAGAGTTTTGTTGTGGAGTTGGCTGTTTCTCCTTATTCGTTCTTTTCATTCCCAACAGAAACAGCTTAAACCATCTTCAAATAATGTTGATTTCAATAGAATTTCAAATTAATACAACTTTAGGAATTTTCTTTACAAAAGGAGCACTCATTGTTTGGGAGAATGGAGGCTTTCCTTTATAAGAGTACATTTTAACAACCTTTATATTTTGGAATAATTTCATATTTACAAAAAAGTTTCAAAGCTAGTACAGTTTCTGCATGCCTGTCAACCATTTTCCTCAATTGTTAATCTTTTACATCAGATGGCACATTTCTAAACACTAAGAAATTGACATTGGAATATTACTAGTATCTAAAAGATGTGATGTTTTAATAATTCAATGTAGTCATTTTGATGGATAGAAAATGATTTTGAAATTGGAGCCTTCAAACATTATACCATCATAGCTCAGTCTTAGCTTTAAGGACAAGGATTATGGCTACTCAGCAGTGATGGACTTCCCAGACTAGTTCTCAAACATATAAATTAGTTGATGATTAACACATTGACTGGATATGCTTTTAATGGAAACTCTCCTTTAAAACAAATTAAATGCAACTATCCAGATTTATATTACAAAAAATTGCTATAGGATCCACAGGCAGGGTGATTAATACATTTTAAAATATATAAATTCTTTGCAATATTGAGTTTGTTTTCCCTTTAATTATATATAGTTGGTAGTATTTTGTAGATTTGAACTTGATGGCAAAATTCTGTTTTTTCCTGATAAATTTTGGAGTTTGAGAAGGAACCTCCTGGTTTTGTTGCTATTTATGTTTGAGAACTAGTCTGGGAAGTCCATCACTGCTGAGTAGCCATAATCCTTGTCCTTAAAGCTAAGACTGAGCTATGATGGTATAATGATTACTAATCCACAGTTTGCAAGCTGCTTTAAGAAGGATTGTAACATCCTTCACTTTTTCTGCCAACTCAAGGGATTTATTTTTGTATATCAAAAATGTTGGTTTCTAAGAATACATAAATTTGAAAAAAGTAACAGTCTATTATACCCACAATGATTAAAAATGTCTACCAGACAAGGGATCTTTTCCAAGCTACAGATTTGATATTTTAGTTTAATTAAGAGCCACTTGGCATTAATGGAGCACAATGACCAATTGCTCTTCTAAAAGTTAGACTAGCTAGAAATATCTTGTTCCAATTATCTTAATATATTTTATATACATTTTGGCAAACAAAAGTTAGTTAATAGTATAAGATGGAATTTCTTAATTACTAGTAATATATGAAGCTTTGGGAATATTTGAAAGAAGTAAACAATGATTTACTTGCAATATTGAAGGAATTTTTTTCTGGTCAATGTATTTGTGCTAAATTAGAAATATTACTTAAAATTACTGATAAAAAATACTCCCTTTTTGTTGGTGCCTATCCTGTGTTCTGAGTTTTCATGGCCAAGGATCATCTCCAAATTGTATTTATGTAAGGTGCCTTTAGATGTATCACATCAAATTTTGGAAAAGACTTTAGGGAAATATGAGGAAATATTGGTGACAAAGGGCACGAACTTCATGGTTTTCTCAAGGGATTTTTAGTACTGCTAGTAAACAAGGATGGTTTGGTTTTATGCTAATCTTGTTGCTCTGTCTTCTCAGTTGTGTATGAACATGTGTGTTTTTTCCATGTATGTTTTTGCCTTGTACAAGTTCTCACAGTATAGTATGTTTGAAGAAAATAATCCAAATTTCCTAATTCCTTGGCTATTACTTCTCCCACTGAAATATCCTGCTCCTCTCAGTTCTGGGTTCATAAGTGATGGTGTCAGAAAGAGTTTCTTTCCCATTTGTTAGCTTCCCGTATAGCTGTCTAATTTAGAAATTAGGAACATAGGCAATTGAGGCAGGTTGCTTTTCCTCCCTTCATACTCAATTACAAAAAAAAAAAAAAAAAAAAAAGAACTAGGTTTGAGGAAACCAAAGTTAGCTTTGATACGTCAGTTTGTAGATAACAAAGCATATACCATTATGTGTTAGAATAATAAGAATTTGAAGTGGAAAGGGATTTTCCTGCCTAAAATTCTTGCAGAGAAGGCCTTCAACAAAATTCAACAGCCCTTCATACTAAAAATTCTCAATAAACTAGGCACTAATGTAAAGTATTTCGAAATAATAAGAGCTATTTATTACAAACCCACAGCCAGTATCATACTGAATGGGCAAAAACTGAAAGCATTCCCTTTGAAAACTGGCAAAAGACAAGGTTGCCCTCTCTCATGACTCCTGTTCAACCTAGTATTGGAAGTTCTGGTCAGGGCAATCAGGCAAGAGAAAGAAATAAAGAGTATTCAATTAGGAAAAGAGAAAGTCAAATTGTCTCTATTTGGAGATGACATGATTGTATATTTAGAAGACCCCATCATCTCAGCCCAAAATCTCCTTAAGCTAATAAGCAACTTCAAATCTCAGTATACAAAATCAATGTGAAGAAATAACAAGCATTCCCATACACCAATAACAGACAAACAGAGAGCCAAATCATGAGTGAACTCCCATTCACAATTGCTACAAAGAGAATAAACTACCTAGGAATACAACTTACAAGGGATGTGAAGGACTGCCATTTCCTAATACGTTCTTAATGGTACTGCTAAGGTTGCCTTTTCTGTCTATATAGGCGTATGCCTGCAATGATAGAAGTTGAGTATCTTAGGAACCTTCCTTTTGTTCATATACATTTACCATGAATGTCCAATTGCTCCTATTTTCCTCTCTGAGTTTAGAGAGGGGCAAAGTAAGAAAGCAAATTAAGATGTAAGAGAGAGATCAAAGGAATGTTTCTGAATAACCTGTGCATAGTAAAACTTGGAAAAGCAGAGTCAAATTTGCCAAAAGAGCATCATTGGCTGTTTCCTTAATAATATTTTATAAAATTTTAGCTCAGAAAATGGCCTTTGCCACTATCTAATATAATACTTTTCAGCCAATGTATAAATATATGATATTACTGTATAGCCAATATTATATTTATACATCAATTACTGAACCTCTATTCAGAAAATAATCCAAGACTTTCCAGTGTTAGTTTCATGAGCTACCATGAATCATTACACCTCTCAACGCGTGTATTCCCCAATCTGTAAGTATACATGAAGAGAATGTACCCACTCATAAGAATGTGGGGACTATAGGATATAACCTATGTGAATATGCTTTCTAAACTGTAAAAGCCAATTCAAATGTAAGGTATCTAATTCAACATGCGCTCGACTCTTATCTGCCAAGATTATCTATTTTGCTCTTCCTTACTCTCTTTTCTCTATTCATACTGGCTTTCCTTCTGCTCTTTAAACACACGAAGTTCAGTTCTGTTCCAAGGCTTTGACACAGGCTGTTTCCATTTCCTGAAATGCTCTTTGACCTCTGTGTGGCTGAGTCCTTCTTGCCATTAGATGTCAGCTTGAACAAAAACCAACAGTGGCAATGCTGTGCCACCAATGTTCAAAACTTTTCTCTGCTACTCAGTTATTGGGCGGGTCAATTCAGTTGTATGTATTTCATTTTTTTTTTCGTCTATGAAATTTGATACCATATACTATTGTTTGGGGAATTAAATTTGTAAATATTAGGAGATATAGGAAAATATATAAATGTTTTCTATTTTAAAATGTGACTTCCTCAAAGAAATATTTATTGACTTCTCAATATAGAGTAGCTACCATTCAATTCCTAGAACGTATTGTCATCATCTGCATATTACTTGTTATTTACCACTATGTTTTATGTGTGCGCTTAACTACTTATTTATTCACTTATTGGGGTCTTCTCTCCCCACTAGAATGTAAACTTCATGAAGCTATGGACAATGTATGCTTCATTCAGTGCTAATTTCTGTATCCCAATATTGCTGGGTAAGTAAGACATGCTCTCTAGATATTCGTTGGCTGAATTCATGACTCTGTTATACCTTTGCCCCCAGCTTATGACTGGTTTCACCCTCAGCTGTTATCTTGCCCTTTATGAGATTCAGGGAAGAGAAGTAACTTACCCAAGAGTAACAATGCTACTTAACGTTAAAACTGAGTTTTTCTGTTAATCATTGCCCAAGCCCATGACTAGAATTAAGGAATCTTGTGTTCAAGTCCCATAAGTAATTTAAACATATTAGGGCTCATTTTCTTCATTTGGAAAATTAAGGATGAGTTATGAGACAATGCTCAAGGATAAAAGTCAAAGAGCCAAGATCTGAAATGGCTCCTTTTTACCAATTTGGCAATGGAGGTAGGAGTTTTAGGTCAAAAGGATAATTGTAATAACTTTGGAAGTTACCTTTGAACTATTAAGAATTCTTGATTCAGTCTTTCTGCTTAGAGGTGATGGACTGTCATAATATTCTGCATTAGTGCCAAAGTCATCCTGAGGTATATTCAAATGTTTTTTCTCCAGTATGATCTGGACAATCTTACCTCTTATATCCTCCTCAAACTGTGCTCCTTCCAGTTATTGTGATTTGATCTTATCAAAGACACCTTGCAAAATCATTGTACCTATCAAACTGTCATACTAGCTTAACATACTTTGAACATAAACATTTTAACTGCCAAGCAATTTTAGTATTTTTTTGATATTTTACGTAGCTCTTTATATTCAAACTCCTCTTTCAAGCCTTCAGAGTACTCACTATGCCTTTATTTTTGGAATGCATCTATTGTAGTTAAACACTGATAGATAAGGTATTATGTCTAAATATCTGTTTCATTTATATTTTTGTTCAGTCTGAAGCCATTTACATGTTTGGTACAGTCATCTTTTCCTATCTTAGTGTGCAATATATTTCATTGCTTTTTGATGAGCCTGGGCCCTCTTAGATTTTCTTCTCTCTGATGCTTAGAAGCCATGGCAACTAGGTATTGTATATATTAAAGATGGCATGTAGCATTTGGAAATATATTTACTCATTTTATTCTTTAGTCTGCATGCTAAAGGAAACAAATCTATGAAGTTAAAACACAGGAATTTCATTAGATTTTTTTTCTTCCTGTTTTCAGTATCAGAAACATTTCTTATCTATTTTCAAAGGTAAAAGAATCATTACCAAATAATCAGAGAAATAAAATCTGGGGAAGTTATTGCTTCTGTAAGTTATTTAAAACTGATATCCTTTTGGATATTATTAGATAAAATTCAGTAAGTATCTGTGTGCTTGACACCTACAGGGTTTTGACTATCAGCTTGGGTCACACCAAATTACACAGTGGAATGAGATATCTGGCCAAAGCCTTGATAAGAGTGACTCTTGCAACAAATTTCATAACTGTTTATCCTCCATGTGACTGTTCTCTTTGCCTAAAATAAGAGGGAACCAGGCTACTATGTTAGCAAGCTAAGAAACTATTTTAAATGCTGAAACACAGAACCACAAAACATTGAAAAAACTCAGTTTCCTCTTGTTCTGTGGATTCCTATAAGGCAGGGATTCATTCATTTAATTTCCATTAGATATAGTAGAATATTTATTTTTGAATGATGGTGAATTGTGAAGACCAAGATACACAGTAAGAGAATTGATTGTGGAATCCTGAATGCTGATTGCTTTTTTACTCTCTTGAAGAAATAACAAGAACACACTGTCCTATTATTTCAAATGATTATTTCACAGATTTTACAAGCCAACTGGGGCAACAAAGTTGAAGTGGAAATACCTTTTTCAAATATTTGGGAGAAATAATCATTGAACTATTTTTCTTTTTTTTCTTTCTTTTTTAATTATATTTTAGGTTCTGGGGTACATGTGCAGCTCATGCAGGATCTTTGCATAGGTACATACATGGCAAGGTGGTTTGCTGCCTACATCCCCTGTCACCTATATCTGGCATTTCTCCCCATATTATCTCTCCCGAACATCCCCACCCCCTGCTGTCCCTCCACTAGCTACCCGAACAGACCTCAGTGTGTGAAGCTCTCCTCCCTGTGTCCAGGTGTTTTCACTGTTCCCCACTGGCCTATGAGTGCGAACATGCGGTGTTTGATTTTCTGTTCTTGTGTCAGTTTGCTGAGAATGATGGTATCCAGGTTCATCCATGTCCCTACAAAGGACACAAACTCATCATTTTTTATGGCTGCATAGTATCTCATGGTGTATATGTACCACATCTTCCTTGTCGAGTCTATCAATGATAGGCATTTGGGTTGGGTCCAGGTCTTTGGTATTCTAAACAGTGCCAAAATGAAACATACATGTGCATGTGTCTTTATAATAGAATGATTTATAATCCTTTGGGTATATACCCAGTAATGAGATTGCTGGGTCAAATGGAATTTCTATTTCTAGGTCCTTGAGGAATCGCCACACTGTCTTCCACAATGGTTAAACTACTTTACACTCCCACCAACAGTGTAAAAGTGTTCCTATTTCTCCACATCCTCTCCAGCATCTGTTGTCTCCATATTTTTTAATGATGGTCATTCTAACTGGTGTGAGATGGTATCTCCATGTGGTTTTGATTTGCATTTCTCTAATGACCAGTGATGATGAGTATTTTTTAATATGTTTGTTGGCCTCATATATGTCTTCTTTTGAAAAGTGTCTGTTCATATCCTTTGCTCACTTTTGAATGGTTTAGTTTGTTTTTTTTCTTGAAAATCTGTTTTAGTTTTTGTAGAGTCTGGATATTAGCCCTCTGTCAGATGGGTGGATAGCAAAAATGTTTTCCCATTCTATTGGTTGCCAGTTCACTCTAGTGATTGTTTCTTTTGTTGTACAGAAGCTCTGGAGTTTAGTTACATTCCATTTGTCTATTTTGCTTTTGTTGCTTTTGGTGTGTTAGTCATGAAGTCCTTGCCTATGCCTACGTCCTGAATGGTTTTGCCTAGGTTTTCTTCTAGGGTTTTTATTGTGTTAGGTCTTATGTTTAAGTCTGTAATCCATCTGGAGTTAATTTTAGTGTGAGATGTCAGGAAGGGGTCCAGTTTCTGCTTTCTGCACATGGCTAGCCAGTTCCCCCAACACCATCTATTAAACAGGAAATTATTTCCCCATTGCTTGTTTTTGTCAGGCTTGTCAAAGACCAGATGGTTGTAGACATGTGACATTACCTCCGAGGACTCTGTTCTGTTCCATTGTTCTATATCACTGTTTTGGTACCAGTACCATGCTGTTTTGATTACTGTAGCATTGTAGTATAGTTTGAAGTCAGGTAGCGTGATGCCTCCAGCTTTGTTCTTTTTGCTTAGGATGGCCTTGGCTATGTGGGCTCTCTTTTGGTTCCATATGAAGTTTAAGGTGTTTTTTTTCCAGTTCTGTGAAGAGGGTCATTGGTAGCTTGATGGAGATAGTGTTGAATCTATAAATTACCTTGGGCAGGATGGCCATTTTCATGATATTGATTCTTCCTAACCATGAGCATGGAATGTTTTTCTGTTTGTGTCCTCTCTTATTCCCTTGAGCAGTGGTTTGTAGTTCTCCTTGAAGGAGTCATTTACATCTTTTGTTAGTTGTATTCCTAGATATTTTATTATCTTTGTAGCAACTGTGAATGGCAGTTCATTCTTGATTTGGGTCTCTTTAAGTCTGTTATTGGTGTATAGGAAGGCTTGTGATTTCTGCACGTTGATTTTGCATCCTGAGACTTTGCTGAAGTTTCTTATCAGTTTAAGGAGATTTTGGGCTGAGATGATGGGGTCTTCTAAATATACAATCATGTCATCTTCAAATAGAGATAATTTGACTTCCTCCTTTCCTAACTGAATACTCTTTTTTTTTTTTCTTGCCTGATTTCCCTGGCTAGAACTTCCATTACTATATTGAATAGGAGTGGTGAGAGAGGGCATCCTTGTCTAGTGCCAGATTTCAAAGGGAATGCTTCCAGTTTTTGCCCATTCGGTGTGATATTGGCTGTGGGTTTGTTGTAAATACCTTTTATTGTTTTGAGATAAGTTCCATGATACCTGGTTTATTGAGAGATTTTAGCATAAAGGGCTGTTGAATATTGTCAAAGGCCTTCTCTGCATCTATTGAGATAATCATGTGGTTTTTGTCTGGTTCTGTTTATGTGATGGATTATGTTTATAGATTTGTATATGTGGAACCAGCCTTGCATCCCCGAGATGATGCCTACTTGATCTTGATGGATAAGCTTTTTGATGCGCTGTTGGATTTGGTTTCCCAGTATTTTATTGAAGATTTTTCATCTATGTTCATCTTGGATATTGGCCTGAAGATTTCTTTTTCTTTTTCTTTTTCTTTTTTTTTTTGTTTTGCGTCTCTGCTGGGTTTTGGTATCAGGATGATGTTCATCTCAAAAAATGATTTGGGATGGATTTTCTCTTTTTGGATTGTTTGGAATAGTTTCTGAAGGAGTGGTACCAGCTCCTCTTTGTACATCTGGTAGAATTCAGCTGTGAACCCATCTGGACCTGGACTTTTTCTGGTTGGCAGGCTATTAATTGTTAGCTCAACTTCAGCCCTTGTTATTGGTCTATTCAGGGTTTCAACTTCTTCCTTGTTTAGCTTGGGAGGGTTCAAGTGTCCAGGAATTTATCCAGTTCTTCCAGATTTTCTGGCTTATATGCATAGAGTTGTTTGTAGTAATCTCTGCTGGTAGTTTGTATTTCAGTGGAATTGGTGGTGATATCCCCTTTATCATTTTTTGTTGCATCTATTTGATTCTTCTCTCTTTTCTTATTAATCTGGCTAGCGGCCTGCCTATTTTGTTGTTCTTTTAAAAAAACCAGTTCCTGGATTTATTGATTTTTTGAAGGGATTTTTGTGTCTCTATCTCCTTCAGTTCTGCTCTAATCTTAGTTATTTCTTGTCTTCTGCTAGTTTTGAGTTTCTTTATCTTGCTCCTCTAGCTCTTTCAATTTTGATGGTAGAATGTCAATTTTAGATCTTTCCTCACTTCTCATGTGGGCATTTATTGCTATAAATTTCCCTCTAGACACCACTTTAAATGTGTCCCAGAGATTCTGGTAAGTTATGTTTTCATTCTCAGTGGTTTAAAGAACATCTTTATTTCTGCCTTCTTTTCATTGTTTCATGGTTTCTTCCCATCTTCATGGATTTATCTACCACCTGTGGTCTTGTTAGTTTTCAACTTTTGGACGGGGTCTGTGAGTGGACATCCTTTTTGTTGACATTGAAGCTATTTCTTTCTGTTTTTTTGTTTTCCTTCTAACAGCCATGCCCCTCTGCTGCAGGACTGCTAGAGGTCCACTCCAGACCCTGTTTGCCTGGGAATCACCTGCAGGGGCTGCAGAACAGTAAGAGTTGCTGCCAGTTTCTTCTTCTGTTATCTTCATCCTAGAAGGGTACCTGCCAGATGTCAGCTAGAGCTCTCCTTTATGAGGTGCTTCTTTGGATCTGCAGTGGTTGGGGAACTCCCTGAAAAGAGAGCCTGTCCCTTATCAGAGCTCAAGTGCTGTGCTGGGAGCTTTGTTGTTCCATTCAGAGCTGCTGGGCAGTTAGGTTTAAGTCTGCTGCAGTGGAACTCATAACTGCCTCTTTTCCTAGGTGGTCTATCCTGGGAAGGTGAGGCTTTATTTATAAGTTCCTGATGTGCTGCTGCCTTTTCTCAGAGATGCCCTGCCCAGCAAGGAGGTCATCTAGTCACAGTCTGCCAGCAGATGTATTGCTGAGCTGCTGCAGGCACTGCCCAGCTGCTGTGTAAACTTCCTTGTGGTTTCATTTACAGAAGTACAGTTAGAACTGCCTCGGTAATAGCAGACTGTGTCTGTAGTGGCAGACTGCCTTGGTAATGGTGGACTGCCTCTGTAGTGGTGGACTGCCTCAGTAATGGCGGATGCCATTTCCCCCACAGAGCTGGACCGTCCCATGTCCAGCTGTGCTTGCTGTGAAACTCTGAATCCAAAGCATTTCAGATTGCTGGTCTTTGTGGGGGTGGGACCCACCAAGACAGATCACCTGGCTCCCTGCTTTCAAACCCCTTTTTTTCAGTTGAATGTGTGGCTCTGTCTCCCAGGCATGCCAGGTGCCAGTTGAAACAGCTGCCCAGATTTATGTGAGTTTTTGTGCAGAAACCTGTGGTGCTGGCTTAAACGGCTGTGCTGGAAACTCGTGGCACTTTTTGGCCAAGGAATATCCTGGTCTGTGGGTCGTAAAAACTGGGGGAGAAGCAACAGTATCTGAACTGAAGTGCTGGAGTGGATGGAAAAGCCCCCAGTGACCTCTGTTGGGTAGGGACAGGGATCCTACAGGGATTGCACTTCCCAGTGAGGCAGTGCCCTAACCTGCCTCTGCTTGTTCTTCTTGGGCTACACCCAGTGTGTAAACAGTCCCATTGAGATGCACCTGGTACCTTGTTTGTAAATGCAGTGATAACTCACCCTCTGAGTTGCTCTCACTGGGAACTGCACTCCAGAGCTATTCCTATTTGGCCATCTTGGATCTCCTTGAATTATTTTTCAATTGTAACTATAAGAAAGTAAAATTAGTAAGGGCAATATAATGAAATGTCAAAATAATACTAGTTTTTTAGCATTAATTTTATAAACTCATAAAAATTAAATTTGTTGTGTTACAAAATAAAACTAATATTTATGACCTTGAGCTAAAAATGAGAAATTATATATAAATGTATATATAAAAAATAAATAGGTAGCCCTACTTGTAATGCATGTATAACTAAAAGTGTAAGTGGAAACTTATTATAGCAAATGTATTCCTAGGACATAAAGATTTTGGGGAGTTGATGATCATGTAGGTTTACCATTTCTGAAACTGTTTTCACAGGATTCTAGTTTGAGATGGCTGAATAGAGATAACAGACACATGCTCTCTTGGGAAATAATAACCAAAATTATGAATAAGTAGTCAATCTGTAATAGAACATCTAAGAGAGTACACTAGAGGCCAACACAAGACTCATGTGAGACATCTGAGACACAGAAGGACAAACAGGCAAGTGGCCAGGTTAGCTGAGATCTGCTGAGAGCCTGGAGGAGCACAGTATTGGAGATACCCCAGTAACTCCACATGCCAGGGCCTCCCATTGACATTCTCTAGTGTCCAACTGGAGGGCTGTAATGGCACCATGCTCACCAGAACCAAAGGTGCTGTGGGGTATCCAATACTCTAGTCCACAAGGAAAACTACTCTGCAGGAAAAGTATGGTTCAGCACAAGAGAAGGCAGCCCCTGGAAAAAAGGAAATCAAAGCATACACTTTCCAGAGCCCAAGAGCATCCTGTCTGGACTATGAGAAGTGACCCCAACCCATCAATGAAACAAATTCTGTGCTTGGCTTTACAAACATAGAATAAAATTACTTCCCATCAATGGAGCAGCCCCTGGGCTTGGGTGAATGCATAGAGAATGAGGACCCTCCTGTCTCACTACACACCCGTCCATGCTGCCCCTGGAAGCGGTAGTGTATGAACTAGAGAACTTCCTGTCTGGAGCTATGAGTGGTGATTGTGATCCCAATGGTGACGTGGCCTTTATGCCAGGGCTCCAGTGTGAATTGTCGAAGTCCCAACCCCACCTCTGTGTGTTACTTCAGAGTAGTTTCCACTGAGAGCAGCATGTTTGGGGCTATGAGTGGTGAAACCACACCACAGCCACCACCAACACCAGTGTGCACTGCTGGGAACACAGAGGTTTGTCCCACCACTGCTACTGCTGTCAACCACATCATGCCCCCTGCCAAAGGAACTGCTCACCTGCCTGGCTCACAGCTGCCACTACTAGTATTTGTGCATGCTACCTGGAGGCTCAAGAAGTAGCCTGTCAGGGACCACCAATACAGGTGTGAGCATACATTAACTCAGAAGACAAAGATAGGCATATTCAGTCCACTGCTGCCACAACAGGGTCCTGAAGACTGACTAACCTGGATTCCCAGTCCCCAGCAGAGCTTCATCAAAACCTCCACTATTAACTGCACCATAACCTACAGAGGAAATCACACAAAGTGCTAACACTGTTTACAATTGAAGAAATACAGAGATTACACTACTGCACACGCCCATAATCAAAGCCAAAGTGCCCTACCCAACCAATACCACAAGTATATCTTAAGGAAAAAGTTCTCCCCTGCAAAACCAAATTCAAAAATAGTAAGAAGTGACTATTACACCATATGTACAGATACCAATGTAGAAAAACTGGAAACATGAAAAAGCAAGGAAATATGACATCGCCAAAGGAGTACAATACCTCTCTAGCAATAGATCTTAATAAAAAAAGAAACTTTTGTACCAGATAATGAATTTAAGATATTGATACTAATGAAGCTCAGTGAGATATGAGACAGTTCTGGAAAACAATACAAAGAATTCAGAAAATTAATTCAGGACATGAGCGAGAAATTGACAAAAAATAATTTTAAAAAATAATCTAATAGAAATTCTGGAACTGAAGAATTAATTGAAGGAAATACAAAATTGACAATGGACAAGATTAGGAAAAAAATCTCAGTAATTGAAGGCTAGGCTTTGAAATAATCCAGAAAGGCAAAAATAAAGAAAAAATAAAAAGAATGCGTAAAGCCTTGTGACATTTGGGACAACATAAAGCAAACAAATATTCAATTATAATCATCCTTGAAGAGGAAGAGAAAAAGAAAGGATTAGAAAATTGATTTAACAAAATAATAGATGAAAATGTTTCATGTCTATCAAGAGTTTTAGGCATCTAGGTAAAGGAGGCTCTGCCATCTCAAGGAGTTACAGGACAAAAAGTTCTACCCCATGGCACATTATAGTAAGACAGTCTAAAGTCAAACATAGTGAATCCTAAAACCAGCAAGATAAAGTATCTAGTCACACACACACACAAAAACCCATCCTATGAACGGGAGGTATTTCCATAGAAAATTTATTTATTCTTTTTTTTTTTTTTAAAGTTCTGGGATACATATGCAGGATATACAGTTTTGTTACATAAGTAAATGTGTGCTATTGTGGTTTGCTGTGCCTATCAGCTCATCACCTAGGTATTAAGCCCAGCATGCATGAGCTATTTTTCCTAATGTTCTCCCTCACCCTATCCCACCCCTTGACAAGCCCCAGGGAGTGTTGTTCTCTTCCCTGTGCCCCTGTGTTCTCATTTTTTCAGCTCCCATTTATAAGTGAGAATATGCCATCTTTGGTTTTCTGTTCCTGCATTATCTTGCTGAGGATAATGGCTTCCAGCTCCATCCATGTCTGTGTAAATGACATGATCTCATTCCTTTTTATGGCTGCATAGTATTCCATGGTGTATATGCACCACATTTTCTTATCCAGTCTATCATTGATGGGCATTTGTGTTGATTCTATGTCTTTGCTATTGTGAATAGTGTTGCAATAAACATATGCATGCATTTATCTTTGTAATAGATTGATTTATATTCCTTTGGGTATATACCCGGTAATGGGATTGCTTGGTCAAGTGGTATTTCTGATTCTATATCTTTGAGGAATCATTACACTGCCTTCCACAATGGTTGAACTAGTTTACATTTCAACCAACAGTGCAAGAGCTGTTCCTATTTCTCCACAACTTTGCCAGCATCTGTTGTTTCTTGAATTTTTCAATAATTGCCATTCTGACTGGTGTGAGATGGTATCTCATTGTGATTTTGACTTGCATTTCTCTAAGTATCAATGATGTTGAGCTATTTTTTTGTATGTTTGTTGGCCATATGAATGTTTTCTTTTGAGAACTGTCTTTTCATGTCCTTTGCCCACTTTTTAGTGGGTTTTTTTTTGTAAATTTGTTTAAATTCTTTATAGATTCTGGATATTAGACCTTTGTCAGATGGATGGATTGCAAAATTTTTATGCAACTCTGTAGGTTGTTTGTTCACGCTGACCTTTGTTTCTCTTGCTGTGCAGAAGCTCTTTATTTAATTAGATCCCATTTGTAACGTTTTGCTTTTGTTGCAGTGGCTTTGGTGACTTCGTCATGAAATCTTTGTCTGTGCCTACGTTATAAAGGGTATCACCTAGATTTTTTTCCAAGGTTTTTTATAGTTTTGAGTTTTATATTTAAGTCTTTAATTCACTGAGTTAATTTTTGTATATGGTATAAGGAAGTGGTCCAATTTCAATTTTCTGCATATGGCTAGACAGTTCTCCCAGCAACATTTATTAAATAGAAAATCTTTTCTCCATTGCTTTTGTCCAGTTTGCCGAAGAACAGATGGTTGTAGGTGTGAAGTCTTATTTCTGAGTTCTCTATTCTGTTTCATTGGTCTATGTGTCTGTTTTTGTACCAGTATCATGATGTTTTGGTTACTGTAGCCTTTTAGTATAGTTTAAGGTCTGGTGCTGTGATGCCTCGAGCTTTGTTCTTTTTGCTTAGGATTGTCTTTGCTATACAAGCTCATTTATGTTTTTATATGAATTTCAAAATTATTTTTTCTAATTCTGTGAAGAATGTCAATGGTAATTTAGTGGGAATAACATTGAATCTATAAATTACTTTGGGCATTACAGGCATTTTCATTATATTGACTCTTCCTATCAATTAGCATGGAATTTTCTTCCATTTGTTTGTGTCCTCTCTGATTTCCTTGAGCAGTGGTTTGTAGTTTTCCTTGAAGAGGTCCCTCACTTCCCTTGTTAGCTGTATTCCTAGATATTCTTTTTGTATCAATTGGGAATGAGAGTTCATTTATGATTTGGCTCTCTGGTTGGCTGTTGATGGTGTATAGGAATGCTTGTGACTTTTGTACATTGATTCTGTTTCCTGAGACTCTGCTGAAGTTGCCTCTCAGCTTAAGAAACTTTTGGGCTGAGATGATGGGATTTTCTAGATATAGGATCATGTCATCTGCAAACAAAAGCAATTTGACTTCCTCTTTTCTTATTTGAATACCCTGTATTTTTTTCCTTTGCCTGATTGCCCTGGTCAGAACTTTCAATACTATGTTGAATAGGAGTTTTGCAGGAGGGCATCCTTGTCTTGTGCCAGTTTTCAAGGAGAGTGCTTCCAGCTTTTGCCAATTCAGTATGATTTAGATTGTGGATTTGTTATAAATGGCTGGTATTATTTTCTTGTATGTTCCTTCTGTATCTAGCTTATTGAGAATTTTTAACATGAAGAGATGTTGAATTTTATCAAAGAAACTTGCATCTATTAAGATAATCATGTGAGTTTTTTCTTTAGATCTGTTATGTGATGAATTATGTTTACTGATTTGCTTATGTTGAACCAGTCTTTCATTCTGGGGATGAAGCCAACTTGATCGGGGTGGATAAGCCTTTTGATATGCTGCTGGGTTTGGTTTGCCAGTATTTTATTGAGAATTTTTGCATCAGAGATATTCAACAGAGATATATTGGCTTGAAGTTTTTCTCTTCTTGTTGTTGAATCTCTGCCAGGTTTTGGTATCAGTATGATGCTGGCCTCATAGAATGAGTTAGGGAGGTGTCCCTCCTTTTCAGTTGTTTGGAATAGTTTCAGAAAAAAAGGGGTATCAGCTCCTCTTTGTACTTCTGGTAGAATTCAGCCTTAAATCCATCTGGTCCTGAGTTTCTGTTTGTTTGTTTTTTTTTTCTTTATAGGCTATTTATTACAGCCTCAATTTCAGAACTTGTTATTGGTCTATTCAGGGATTCAGCTTCTTCCTGGTTCCATCTTTGGAGAGTGTATATGTCCAGGAATTTATCAATTCTTTCTAGATTTTCTAGTTTATTTGCATAAAGGTGTTTATAATATTCTCTGATGATTTGTATATCTGTAGGGTCGGTGATGATATCCCCTTTATCAGTTTTTACTGTGTCTTTTTGATTCTTCATTATTTTTTTCTTTATTAGTCTAGCTAGTGGTCTACCTATTTTATTAATTTTTTCCCAAAAAGAGCTCCTGGATTCATTGATTTTTTGAAAAGCTTTCTGTGTTTCTATCTCCTTCAGTTCCACTCTGAGCTTGGTTATTTCTTGTCTTCTGCTAGCTTTGGGATTTGTTTGCTTTCATTTCTCTAGTTCCTTTAGTTGTGATGTCTCAGAGGTTTTGTTTGTTCCCTTTCATTCTTTTTTTCTCTAATCTTGTCTGCCTGCCTTATTTCAGCCAGATAGTCTTCAAACTCTGATATCCTTTATTCTACTTGGTCTGTTCAGCTATTGATACTTGTGTTTGCATCATGAACTTCTCATGTTGTGTTTTTAAGATCCATCAGGTTATTTAGGTGCCTCTCTAAACTCATTATTCTGGTTAACAGCTCCTATAATGTTTTATCATGGTTCATTAACTTCTTCTCAATGAGTTAAAACATACTCCTTTAGCTCAATGAAGTTCATTATTCCCTGTGTTCTGAAGCCTACTTCTGTCAGTTATCAATTTCAACCTCAGTCCAGTTCTGTGCTCTTGCTGGAGCCATGTTGTGATCATTTGGAGGAGAAGCAGCACTCCAGCTTTTTGAGTTTTCAGCATTTTTGCATTGATTCTTTCTCATTGACATGGGTTTATCTACCTTTGATTTTTGAGGCTGCTGATCTTGGGATGAGGTTTTTGTGCGGTCCCTTTGATTTATGTTGTTGTTGTTGCTTTCTGTTTGTTTTGCTTTTAGCAGTCAGGCACCTCTTCCATAGTACTGCTGTGGTTTGTTGGGGGTCCACTCCAGACCCTATTTGCCTGGGTACCTCCCACCCCTGGAGGTATCAGCAGCGGAGTCTGCAGAACAGCAATGATGGAAGCTTGCTTCTTTCTCTGGGAGCTCTGATGTTGGGAAGTCTCACCCAGACACGTGGAGGGGGATCAGAGACCTGCTTAAATAAGCAGTCTGGCTGCCTTTTGGCAGAGTGGGTGTGCTGTGCTGGGGAGAGCCCCCTCATCCAGGCTTTCCTGTCTCTCCAGAGTCAGCCGGAAGAAAAGACTAAGACTGTTGATACAGAGTATCACAGCTGCTCTTCTTCCTAGTGGCTCTTCTCAGCAATATCAGAGTTCTGTCCATAAACCCCCAGCTGGGGATGCTGAAATTACCACAGTGAGGCCCCACCCAGTGAGGAAGAGTGGATCAGGGTCCCAATTAAGAAGTAGTCTGGCCAAAAAATGCTCCAGATGCTGTGCTGTGGGGAATTGCTCCTGGTCCAAACTACCCAGTCTTATTGGCACCAGCAGCAGGGGAAATGGCCAGCCGGAGGCACAATAATGGTGGTCTTCCTTTACCCTGTCTCAAACATTTATTTATTTTTAAATGCTTTATTTTTATTTTTCTTGTGGGACCACAGTAAGTATATGTTTATGTGATGTATGAGATATATTGAGACAGGCATATAATGTATAATAATCACATCAGAGTAAATGGGGTATCCATCACCTCAAGCAATTATCCTTTGTAATACAAACAATCCAATTATACTATTTTAGTTATTTTTAAATATACGATAAATTATTTTGAAAATAGGCACCTTGTTGTGCTATCAAATACTAGGTCTTACTCATTATTTCTATTTTTTGTACCTGCTAAAAATCCTAACTTCTTCACTACCCCACTACCTTTACAAGCCTCTGGTAAGCATCATTCTGCTATCTCCATGAGTTCAATTCTTTCATATTTAGCTTTCACAAATGAGTGACACCATGTTACATTTGTCTTTCTGTGCCTGGAATATTTCACTTAACATAACGACCTCCAGTTCCATCTATGTTATTGCAAATGTCAGGATCTCCTTCATTTTTATAGCTGATTAGAATTCCATTGTGTCTATGTGCCACATTTCTTTATCCATTGATCTGTTGTTGGACAATTGGATGTTTTCAAATCTTTGCAATTGTGATAGTGTGGCAATGAACACCAGAAGTATGGATATCCCTTGGATACATTGATTTCTTTTCTTTGGATTATATACCTAGAGGTGGGATTACTAGATTATGTGGTAGCTCTATTTTTAGTTTTTTGGGGGAACTTTGAAACTGTTTTCTGTAGTGGTTGTATTAACTTACATTGTCCCCAAAAGTGTAAGAAGGTTCTCTTTTCTCCACATCACCACCATTATTTGTTATAGTCTATCTTTTGGATATAAGCCATTTTAAATGTTGTGAGGTAATATCTCATTGTCGTTTGGATTTGCATTTTGTAAATGAACAGTGATGTTGAGTTCTATTTCATATGCCTGTTTGACATGTGTACATGTTCTTTTGAGAAATGACTACTTAAAACTTTTGCCAATTTTTAAATCAGATTATTATTCTTTTTCCTGTAGAGTTGTTTGAATTTCTTCTATATTCTGGTAATTATTCTTTATCAGATGGGTAGTTTGCAAATATTTTCTCCAATTCGGTGGGTTTTTTTCCTACACTTTGTTGATTGTTTCCTTTGCGTTCCAACATGATGTGATCCCATTTGTGCATTTTTGCTTCAATTGCCTGTGATTATGAGATATTACTCAATTAATCTTTTCCCAGTTCCGTGTACTACAGTTTCCCTAAGGTTTTCTTGTAGTAGTTTCATAGCTTGAGATCTCCGATTTAAGCCTCTTATAAATTTTAATATGACTTATGTATATGTAAAGAGATAGGGGTCTAGTTTTATACTCTCCATATGGATATCCAGTTTTCAAAGCATCATTTATCGAAGAGACTATCCTTTCCCAAATGTGTCTTCTTGGCACTTTTGTCAAAAATGAGTTCACTGTAAATGTATAAATTTATTTCTGGATTCTCTAATCTGTTCCATTGTTCTATGTGTCTGTTTTTATGCCAATATAATGCTGTTTTGGTTACTATAGCTTTGTAGTATAATTTGAAGTCAGATAAAGTGATTTTCAATAATCAGATAATATCTTATGAAATAGAAAAATATGTTGCATGTTCCCCAAGTACACTGGCAGTGAACCCAGCACAGCACTAAGACTTGCCTAGGATTTGCAGTCCTTGTGGCAGAGACTACTTTCT
Source organism: Cheracebus regulus (assembly GCA_963574635.1). Lineage (NCBI taxonomy): Eukaryota > Metazoa > Chordata > Mammalia > Primates > Pitheciidae > Cheracebus > Cheracebus regulus. The sequence goes on from CAUYQU010036551.1 coordinate 28,133, forward strand.
ATGTTTATTTAAAACTCCAGAGCACTTTTTCCCCCAGTGACAAGGCTTGATGAAACTCAAATTATGACCACTGGGATGAGGAATTCCACTCCAGATAGGGTTCATCTCAATGTTCTCTCTGTATTCATCAGCTGAGTTCTGCCCAGTGTCAGCAGCACTGAGTTCCAATGATAATTCCCACAATTACTGCACTCTCCCTCAGTAAAGCACAGAGATTCTTTCTTAATACCATGCATCCCCTGTCATCATATGAGGGGGTGGTGTTGGCAATTCCAAACTATCTTTCCTACCCTGTTCAGTGCCTCTTTCAGTAATAAGAAGTTAAAGCCAGGTACTGCAATTAGTCAATGAATTTTTGGTTCTTATGTAGGTGTTTTTGGCGTAGATAGTTGTTAAATTTAGTGTTTCTGTGATGAAAATGATTGATGAAGGCTTCTATTCTCCCATCTTGTGCTGCCTTTCAGCAGAAAATTTATAGGCCAGAATGTGATAATATATTCAAATTGCTGTAATAAAAAACAATCTGCCACCCTAGAATAGTGTCCATTGAATTATCCATCATAAATGAAGAAGAATTATTCTCTCCCATGCAAGCCATTGACAAGGGAATTTATTACATTAGACTAGCCCTACAAGAAATGCTCAAGGAGCTCACAAACCTGGATGTGAAAAGATGACATTTACCATCATGAGAACACACAAAAGTATAAAAAGCAGTAACATAAAAGAGGAAAATAAAGGACTCAGTTTGTATCACTACAAAACTCCAGGCGACCCCAATGACGATCTTGTTACAGCTTCTTGAAAATACTGAGGTAAAGAGAATGCTTCCTAACTCATTCTATGTGTCCAGAATCACTCTGATACCAAAACCAGACAAGGAAGTCACAAAAAAGGAAAACTACAAGTCTTTGTATTTCTTGAACATGAACACAAAAATACTCACAAAATACTACTGAACCAAATGCAACAGGACAAAGAAAAGACAATACACTACAATCAAGGAGTGTTTATTTCAGGGAACCAAAGATGTTTCAACATACACAAATCAATAAACATGATACATCACATCAACAGAATGAAGGAGAAAAGACATATTACATTCTCAATAGTGTAGAAAAAGGGATTTGATATAATTCGACAACACTTCATGATAAAAACCCTCAACAATATAAGCACAGAAGTATCAGATTTGACAATAATAAAGGCCATATTTGAAAAACACACAGCTAACATTATTCTGAATGGGGAAAAGTTGAAAGTCTTTTCTCTAAGAACTGGAACAAGATATGGATGTCCAATATTGCCACTCTTATTCAATACAGTCCTGAAAGTCCTAGTCAGAACAATCAAGAAGATAAAGAAATAAAAAAGCATTAAAATAAAAAAATGAGAAATTCAAATAGTTTATTGTTGCTGATGCTATTATTATTATTATTATTATTATTATTATTGAGACAGAGTCTCACTGTGTCACCCAGGCTGGAGTGCAATGGCACTATCTCAGTTCACTGCAACCTCCACCTCCCGGGTTCAAGGCATTCTCCTCCTGCCTCAGTCTTTCAAGTAGCTTGGATTACAAGTGCCTGCCACCATGCCTGGCAATTTTTTGTATTTTTAGTAGAGACGGGGTTTCGCCATGTTGGCCAGGCTAGTCTGAAACTACTGCTTCCAATCTCAAAGTGCTGGGATTACAGTCATGAGTCACCATATCCCCCCATCAATATTCTTGTACCTAGAAAAATCTAAGGACTTTACCAAAACCTCATGGATTTGATAAATGAATTCAGTAAATTATAGGATATGACATCAATGTACAAAAATCACTAGCATATCTATAAACCAATGATGATCTAGCTGAAAAATAAATCAAAAAGACAATCCCATTTATAATAGCAACAAAAAATAAAATACCTAGGACCAAATTTAACCAAGGAAGTGAAAAATCTCTACAAGGAAAACTAGCAAACACTGAAGAAATAAATTGAAGAAGACACAAACAAATAAAGATTATCTTATTTTCATGGATCAGAATTAACACCCTTATAATGACCATACTGCCCAATGAAATCTTCAGATTTAATTTTATAACTATGAAAAATACCAATGCCGTTCTTCACATAATTAGGAAAAAAAAAATCCTAAAATGTATATGGAACAAATAAGAGCCTGAATAGCCAAAGCAATCTTGAGCAGAAAGAAGAAATCTGAAAGCATCACACTAACTGACTTCAGACTATACTACAAGGCTATAGTAACCAAAACAACATGGTATTGGTAGGAAAATAGACACATAGACCAATGGAATAAAACAGAAAACTCAGAAATAAATCCAACTGATATTTTTACAAAGCCAACAATAACTTACATTACGGAAATAATACTGTCTTTAATAATTGATGCTGGGAAAATCAGATAGCCACATGTGGAAGAATGAAACTGAACTCTTATTTCTCACCATAAAAAAAAATACTCTGAATGGATTACAGAGTTAAATATAATACCTGAAACTACTGAAATGCTACAAAAAAAAAAAAAAAAAAAAAAAAAAAACAGGAAAAACTTTCCTAAACAAAGAGTTTGTCACAAAGTCTCCAAAGCATATGTAACAAAAAGCAAAAGTAGTAAAAGTGGGATATAATTAAACTAGAAAGTAAATGATATAATTAACAGTGAAGGGACAACCAGCTTGTTGAACAGGACAAAGTATATGCAAACTAATTATCTGATAAGGGCCTAATATCCAGAATATACAAGAAACCCAAATGATAGGAAACTAACTTGGTAATCCTGTTAAAAACTGGGGAAAGAACATGAACACACAACAAATGTATGAAAAAAGGTTCAACATCCCTAATCATCAGAGAAATGATTTAAAGCATAGTGAGATGCCCTCTTACCTAAATAATAATGGTTATCATTAAATAGACACACATACAGACAAACAGATGTTGGCAAGGATGCAGAGAAAATGAAATTCTTATAAACTGTTGGTTGCAATGTAAACTAGTACAGCACTATAGAAAACAGTATAGAAATTTTTCAAAAAACGAAAACTAGAACTACCATTTGATCTAACAGTCTCGACTGGATATCTACCCAGAAAAAAAATCAGTATATCAAAGGGATACCTGAACTAGCATGTTTATTGCAGCACCCTTCCTGGGATCAAATATACAGAACCAACTTAAGTGCTTATCAGCAGATGAACTGATAAACTGAATGTGATATATATACACAATGAAATAACATTCAACCATAAAGAGAATAAAATTATGTCATTTACAGCAACATGAATGAAACTTGAAGTTATTATCTTAAGTGAAATAAGCCTGGCACAGCATGAAGACCTTGCATATTCCACTCATATCTGGTAGATAAAATATTTGATTACATGATGTAGAGCACAGAGACATAAGCAACTTAGACTAAGAAGGCTGATGGAAGGGAGGGACAACAGAAGTGTGTAATAAGGTATGGGCATGCAGTAAAATAGCAGGAATAAATTCAATGCCTGATAGCAGAGTATGGTTAATACACTTAACAAAAGTATATTGTACTCAGGTTGCAGATGCCTTAAATATTTATCTGTATGCATTATATACATGTAACAAAATTTCACATGTAACCCATAAATATGTATAAATTAAACAAATGTTTCACAGTCCATAATAGGAGATGTACCTTATACACATGGTTGAATGCCAAATGACCAAATAATAAAATCAGTATTTGGTTGAAGTTGAGTATAAGCATTATTGAATGATTTTTTAAACTACAAAAATAGACCAGGTATAGTGGCTCACACCTGTAATTCCAGCACTTTTGGAGGCCAAAGTGGTAGGATCACTTGAGTCCAAGAGCTTGAGGCCAGTCTGGGTACCATAGACAGAACCATCCCTACAGAAAATTTAAAAATTAGCTGGGCATGATGGCGCATGCCTATACAGCATCTGGACAGCTTAGGTGGGAAGATCACTTGAGCCTAGGGAAGACGACATCACAGTGAGCCATGATTGTGCTACCACTGCACTCCAGCCAGGGTGAGAGAGTGAGATCTTGTCTCATAGGAAATAATAAATAAATAAATAAATTACAAGAACAAAATAATTTTATGTTTTAAAGTACAAAGTATTACAGTTTTATTACTAATAGCTCAGAATTCTGTTACAATATGATATTCTTTAATTATTTTCTTAATACAAAGTATATAGATAAAATGTGTTCATAATTTCTTAGTCATCAAAAGCCTTCACAATGTTTATTCTACAATCAAAGGCAATTGCATAACTGTTATCTTTCATTGACATTTTATTCTCTAAATATTTCTTACTATACTGTCAATTGTATCAAAGGCAACAACTGTGTTCCAGGTTTATCTTCTGCCCCTGTTTCAATGTACAGTAGAGATCTTGTTAGAAGAAACCATCTTGCGAGGTTTTTGCACTTTCTCTGTCTCTGTCTCTCTCACTGTTTATCTCGTCCCTCCTGTCCCAAGGGTGATACTATTTGGTGCTTTATATATTTTCACATGGGTAATTAAACCAAGCCAAACTTAAATAAAAGGGCTAAAACCCAAAATCTTTTAAAATTATTACACACAAACACATACACACACAGAAAACAAATGAATAGTCATGTAACTCCTCTTATAAAAAAATCACTAGCCTGCAGAAAGGAAACTCTGCTAAGTAAAGCATTAAAGTGCTGTGTTTGATGAAGAAAAGTGATAAAATGTTAACTTTGGTGAGAGAATCCCATTTTGACTTGATTGGAGGAAATTTTGCTTACACTAACAACTTACTATAATCTAATTTATTCTAAACTGTAGTTATATTATCTTAAAATATTAACAGGGGATGGCAACTGATGTTATTTATCAGTAATATTTCTAAGAAACAGTCTCAATATATAGGTTGGCCAATATCCAAAAAATTTTTGCTTTGGAAAAGTAAGAAAGGAAGAGTTGAAGTTAAGTGATGAACATATTTCAGAAAAAAACCTACATACTTTAAATGAAAGACATAAAATTCCTTTTAAATTTGACCTAGAAACAGTGCTCCAAATGTAAAACTTGTAATAAAAATGAACAAAAATTTATATCTAGTTATATGATGAGTAAATTTCATTTGCTTTCTATTGAGAGAAGAAAGGAGTCTATATAATCAAAATGCCTGCTTTGGAGATTTTAGAAAAATCTTTCCAGAAAATTCTATATGAGACTGATATGATTTAGCTCTGTGTCCCCAGACAAATGACATGTTTAATTGTAATTCTCATTGTTGGAGGTGAGGTCAGGTAGGAGGTGAGTTGATCATGGGGGTGGATTTTCCCCCTGTTGTTCTTATAATAGTGAGTGAGTTCTCACAAAATCTGATTGTTTGAAAGTCTGTAGCATTTCCCCCTCCACTCTCTCTCTCTCTCGCCAGCCATGTGAAGATGTTCTCACTCCTTTTTTATCTTCTGCCATGACTGTAAGTTTCCTGAGGCCTCCCCTGCCATGCCTCCTTACAGCCTGTGGAACTGTAAGCCAATTAAAGTTCTTTTCTTCAAAATTACACAGTTGTAGGTAGTTCTTTATAGTGGTGTGAAAATGGACTAATACAAAGACTAAATTTTATTGGGGGAAAATTAAAAAGTGGATTCCTAATTGGTAGAGGACAAGATGGCTCTATTTTAATGGGAATTTAGCTTTTTAATTATATATAGTCCCAGCCTCAGCTTGTAGCATTTATTAAATCATTCAAGACCTCAAGAACTACTCACAAATAAATTTTAAAGAACCAGAAAGAATTTTAAACTTGCAATTTTAAATCTGTGCTTGTGAGATCTAGTTCTCCAATTCTCCATTTATAGAATTCTATTCTATAAATTCTTTGTGAATGCACCATCAGAGCGCTGATAAAAATTTTAAAAAGTGTATTGATTGTTGTCACCAGAACAGTATTAATAGTACTATAATGCCAACATAAAATTGCTTTGAAATGACTTGTCTTTAAATCTGAATTAAGGGATTTTTATAACAATATTTATAAATCAACAAATTTTAGTTTTCACTTTTCTTGTTTTCTTTCCTCTCCTCTCCCTCTCCCTTTCTTTATCACTACCTTCCTTCCCCTTTTTCCTGTCAAATATATTACTCTACCAAATTGTTTCTATTAGCCACATAAAGCAATATTTAAAAGAACGGGATATAGACAAGATGGCCAACTAGACACATCCAGGAGGAACATCTGCCACCAAGGGACCTGGATATTGGGATGACGAGCACACTCCTCGAAGTTCTTAAGAGGAAATATACTGAGAGTGAGTGGATGGAGGAAAGTCACAGATGTTGGGCTGGAGGGGGAGGAAGCTGGTAACCCTGCATGGGGTTACTGCACACCAGGATTCATTCCTGGTCCCCAAAGACTTCTGGGGAATGGATAAATTGAGCAAGGAAGTGGCAACCTGCTCTCACTGTGGTCCTCTAGAATCCTGGAATCAGGATATCCCACAGCTCCCACAGATACTAGAGATGGCAAGGAGAGCTGCTTAGAGAAGTGGTAAGGGCAGAACTCCAGCCAGTGTGGAGTCCAGATGATTTGGTATGGGAGCATCTGCTGTGGATCATAGGCAGGAATGCACATCCTGCAAGGCTCACCTTGCTTCTCTAGGATATTTCAGCCCTAGAGAACTTTCTGACCTGAACAATGCAGGTTGTCTTGCCCATTAGACAGGGCCAATTGGACCTGAGCTCCCCTCAGTCAACTGGCCTCTCCTGGGGCCCTAGCCTGGCTGCACCTGCTTGCAGAACAGCCTCCAATGCCCAGGCAAGGTGCATCCTCAGGACACACATTATAGCTCCTGTACTGGCATATTGCACTTGACCAGTGGAGAGCTCCAGCAGAGTGGCACCTATGGATGCATATCAGCCCACCCACACATTTGCCCCATGGCAGCTTCCCTCATGCCACTTTACCTGCATGCACTCACCCATGGTCAACCTCAAAATTGCTTTGCCAGCATGTATGCATGCAGGTAGACATTTCCTCCCCTTCCTCACCAGCATGTGGGTGTGTGTGCACCCCACCATACCACTGTTGCTGGCATGAATGCACCTTTCCCCCACCATCAGCATACCATCATTGCTGTCAGAGTTTTTAGAGTCAAAGAGACTCACAGACCCTCAGAAACCAGAGCTTTACTTCTATGCTGACACTGACACTGGCACAAAACTACATGGTGACCAGCAGAGCTGTCTCACTCAATGCGCAGCCTGTGCTATCCATGTGAATGGGTGCACAGAGGGTGCCAGTCCTGCACCCACCAGTGTCCCACCACTGTGCCAATGGAGCATCCAACACAAAACTGTGCAAGGAGACCAGTGAACCTGCCCCTGCCTTGAGCAGCAACTGCTGCCTGCCTGAATGTACATATAAAGAGCAGGCAAAGTCCCTCACCTACCAGCACCCTGCCCCTGTGCCAACATCATTGCTGGTACAAATGCATACACTGATGCTGGTGGGCCTCCACTTTCTGCACTGTGCTGCCATTGCTGCCACTGCCAACACTCACATGAATGCTGGCATCCCTGAAACCACAAAAACCCCACTGTAGCCAATAAGTGTGCACTCTGTTGCCCTGCTGCTGCTGCTGGAATGTACAAATGAAGACAACTCCTGCTGCCACCACTCTATGAAGCGCTTTGGCTGGAACCACCCATCGGAGTATTGTAAACAACAATCCAGGAACACTTCTCACCCTCCATTAGAGCAGTTCTTAACCTCAAGGGGCCAGATAACAAAGTCCAGGACCCAATATAAGACTCATAGAGTTAAAGCTTGCAGTCCAGAGGTACTGAGCTAAGACTTGGCCCCTCAAAATCTTCCAGAAAGTAATCTAGTCAACTGACCCCATATTATACCACAATGAAATCCACAAGTATATCAAATAGGATAAAAGGAAAAAAGATCCCGTCAGGAACAACAGTTTATTTCCAAGATTGCAGCAAGATCAACCCACAAAGATGGAAAAGAACCAGCACAAGAACTCTCTGCCAACTCAAAAATCCCATGTCTTCTTCATCACACTAGTTAGGCAACAACGATTCTTAACCAGGCTGAGATGGCTGAAATGACAGAAGTAGAATTCAGAATATGGACAGGAATAATAACCATTGATATCATCCATAGGAGAAAGTCAAAATGCAATCCAAGAAATCTAAGGATCACAGCAAAATGACACAGTAGCTAATAGATAAAATGACCATTATGAGACAGTACCAAGCTGATCTGTTAGAGCTGAAAAACACACTACAAGAATTTTGTAAGGCAATCGCAGTTATTAACAGCAGAATTTACCAAGTTGAAGAAAGAATCTCAGAGCATGCAGATTGGCTGTATAAAATAATTCAGTCATAGGAAAATAAGAAAAAATAATAAAGAAGAATGAACAAGTCCTATGAGAAATATGAGATTATATGTAAGAAGACCCAATCTACACTCCATTGGCATGCCTGAAACAGGAGAAGAGAAACCAAGCAACTTGCAAAACATATTTTAGAATATTTTTCATGAAAACTTTCCTAACCTTACTAGTGAGGCCAACATTCAAATGCAAGAAATGCAGAGAACCTCTGTGAAATATTACACAGGAAAACCATCCCCAAGACACATAGTCATAAAATTCTCCAAGAATGAAATGAAAGAATGTTAAAAACAGCTAGAGAAAAGAGGCAGGTCACCTACAAAGGAAATCCCATCAAGCTAACAGCAGAACTGTCCAAGAAACGCTACAAGTCATGAGAGATTGTCAGTCTATGTTCAACACTCTTAAAGAAAAGAATTTTAAACTAAGAATTTCATATCTGTCCAAACTAAGCCTCATAAATGAAGGAGAAATTAAGTCCTTTCAGACAAGCAAATGCTAAGAAAATTTATTAAGAGCAGTTCTGCCTTAAAGGAGGTCTGGAAGATAGTGCCAAATATGGAAAAGAAAGACTGTTACCAGTCACACAAACACTGTTAAGTACATAGACCAGTGCCACTATAAAGCAACCACACAAACAAGTCTGCTAAATAACCAGCTAACAATTGGATTACAGGATCAAATCCACACATGTCAATACAAACCTTGAATGTAAATAGGCTAAATGTTTGAACTAAAAGACACAGAGTGGCAAGTTGGATAAAGAAGCAAAACTCAATGGTACGCTGTCTTCAACAAACCCATTTCACATGCAATGACACCCATAGGCTCAAAATAAAGGGATGTATAAAAATCTGCCAAGCAAATGGAAAACAGAAAACAGCAAGTGCTGCTATTCTAATTTCATACAAAACAGACTTTAAATTAACAAATATTTTTTTTTAAAGGTGGGCATTACATATTGGTAAAGGGCTCATTTAAACAAGAAGACCTAGCTATCCTGTGTTTATGTGCCCAACACAAGAGCACCCAGATTTATAAAGCAAGTTTGTAGAGATCTACAAAGAGATTGAGGTAACCACACAAAGACAGTGGGAGACTTTAATATGCCACTGACAATATTAGACAGCTTATCAAGGCAGAAAACTGATAAAGGTATTTGGAAACTTTACTCAACACTTGACCAAATGGACCTAATAGAAATCTACAGAATATACATGATTTTTATCTGCATATGGCACACACTCTAAAATCAACCATACAATTGTGAATTCAACAATCCTCAGAAAATTCGAAAAATGAAATCATACCAACCACACTCTCAGACCACAGCACAATAAAAATAGAAATAAATACTAAGAAAATCACTCAGAAGCATCCAATTCAATGAAAAGTAAATAATCTACTCCTGAATGACTTCTGGGTAAACAATGAAATTAGGGCAGAAATCAATAAATTCTTTCAAACTGGTAAAAAAAAAAAAAAAAGATCAACATACTAGAATCCCTGGAACAAGGCTAAAGCAACGTTAAGTGGGAAGTTTATTACACTAAACACTTACATTGAAAAGTTAGAATGATATCAAATTAACAAACTAATATTACAACTAGAGGAACTAGATAAACAAGAGCAAACTAACCCCAAAGCTAGGAGAATACAAAAAACTACCCAAAAGCAGAGCTGAACTGAAGGAAACTGAAAAGTGAAAAATCACACAAAAGATCAATTTATCCAGGAGCTGGTTATTTGAAAGAATAAGTAAGATAAATGAACAGTTAGCTAGACTAATAAAAAAAGAGAAAATATTCAAATAAACACAATCAGAAATGTCAAGGGGAATGTTAACACTGATACCACAGGAATAAAACCCTAAGAAAAATTTATGAATACCTTTATGCACAAAAAGTAGAAAACCTAGAAGAAATGCATACATTTTTGGAAACATACAACCTCCAAATATTGAACCAGAAAGAGATTGAATCCTTGAACAGATCAATAATGAGTTTTGAAATTGAATCAATAATAAGAAGTCTACCAACCAGAAAAAGCTAAGGACAAGGTGGATTCACAGACAAATTCTACCAGATGTGTAAAGAAGAAATCTTACCATTCGTACTGAAACTATTTCAAAAAGTTAAGGAGGAAGGTCTCTTCCCTAACCTATTTTATGAAACCAGCATCACCAAAACCTGACAAAGACACAAAAACAACAGAAAAGAAGAATTCAAGCCAATAATCTTGATGAACATAGATGCAAACATTCTTAACAAAATACTACCAAACCAAATACAGCAGCACATCAAAAAGCTAATCCATCATAATCAAGTAGGCTTTATCCTTGGGATACAAGGTTGGCTTGACAAAGGCCAATCAATAAATGTGATTCATCACATAAACAGAACTAAAAGAAACACACAATCATTTCAATAGCTGAAGAAAAAGCTTTCAATAAAATTCAACACTGCTTCATGTTAAAAACCTTCAGCAAACTAGACACCGAAGGAAGAAACTTCAAAGTAATAAGAGCTATGTATGCAAAACCCACCGCCAACATCATACGGAATGAGCACAAGCTGGAAACATTCTGCTTGATATCAAGACCCAGAGAAGGATGCCCACTCTCTCCACTCCTATTTCACACAGTACTGGAAGTCCGTGCCAGTGTAATCAGGCAACAGAAAGAAATAAAAGACATCCAAATAGGAAAAGAAGTCAAGCACAATCCCATTCACAATAGCCACAAAAAGAATAAAATACCTAGGAATACAGCTAACCAAGGAGGTAAAAGACCTCTGCTATGAGAATTACAAAACATTGCTCAAAGGAATTGAAGATGACACAAACAAATGGAAAAACATTCCCTTCTCATCGACAGAAAAAATCAATATAGTAAAATGGCCATACTGACCAAAGCAGTTTACATGTTCAATGCTATTCCTATTAAACTACCAATGGCATTGTTCCCAAAACTGCAAAAACTATTTTAAAATTCATATGAAACCCAAGGCAATCCTAAGTAAAAAGAAAAAAAATTGGAGGCATCTCATTACCCAACTTCAAACTATACTACAAGGGTACAGTAATCAAAACAGCATATTACTGCTACAAAAACAGACACATAGACAAATGGAACAGAATAAAGAGCCCAGAAATAATGCTTGACACCATCTGATCTTTGACAAAATTGACCAAAACAAGCAATGGGGAAAGGACTCCCAATTCAGTAAATGATGCTGAGATGACTGATCAGCCATATGTAGAAGATGAAAACTGTACCCCTTCCTTACATAATATACAAAAATTAACTCAAAAAAGATTAAATACATAAATCTAAAACAAAAAACTCTAAAAACCCTGAAAGACAAACTAGGAAATATTGGTATTTGAAACAGGACCCGGCAAAGACTTTATGACAAAGATGCCAAAAACAATTGCATCAAAACCACAAATGGACAGATAGAACCTAATGACACCAAACAGCTTCAGTACACTGAAAGAAAGTATCAGCACATTAAACAGACAGAACCTTAGAAAATATTTGCCAACTGTGCATCCAACAATGGACCAATGTCCAGAATCTGTAAGGAACTTAAACAAATTACAAGCAAAAAACAAAGAACCCCATCAAAAAGTGGGCAAAGGACATGAACAAACACCTTTCATACAAAGGCACAATGTCAACTATACACATATGAAAAAATGCTCGGTATCACTCATCATTAGAGAAATGCAAATCAAAACTACAACGATATATAATCTTATACCAGTGACAATGGCTATTACTAAAGAGTCAAAAATAATACATGCTGACAAAGTTGCAGAGAAGAAAACACTATGCACTTCTGGTGGGAGCGCAAATTAGTTCAGCCTTTGTGGAAAGCAAAGTTTGGTGATTCCTCAAAGAATGTGAAACCAAACTGACCCAACAATCCCATTATTCGGTATATTCCCAAATGAACATAAATTGTTCTACCATTATGACATATGCATGCATATGTTTGTTGCAGGACTATTTACAATAGCAAAGACATGGGATCAACCTAAATGCCCATCAACAGTAGATTAGATAAAGGAAATGTGATACATATATACCATGGAATACTATGGAGCTGTAAAAAAGAATGAGATCATTTTCTTTGGACAGACATGGATGGAGCTTGAAGCCATTATCCTAAGCAAACTAACAAAGAAAGAAAAAACCAAATAATGCATGTTCTCTTTTATAAGTGGGACCTAAATATTGAATGCATATGGATAACAAGAAGGGAACAACAGACACTGGGGCCTACTTGAGGGTGGGGGGTGGGAGGAGGGTGAGGATAAGAAAACTGCCTATCAGGTACTATACTTATTACCTGAGTGATAAAATAATCTGTACCAAAACCCCACAAAATATAATTTACCTATATAACAAAACTTCACATGTAACCCTGAACCTGCAATAAAAGTTAAAAAAAAAAAGAAATACATGTTGACTTTTCTTGAAACAATGCACTAATCATCTAAAGATAGATAGTTTAAGTTATAAAATATAGTTTTCATCTCATACCAAATTTATCTGTGAAAATTATTGTTTTAAAAATAAATATGTAGCAAAAAATGTGTATACTTCTCAATAAAATCTTTAAAATAATACTTTTCTCTAAAAAGTCTCAAATACTATGTGTATAGTGAATTACTGCAGATAACACAAACATGGCTAAAATCAAGTCGTTTTATTGTACTGATTGTTTAAAAAATGACATTTGCTGTAATGAAAGCAACCAAAAAGTTGTAGCAATAATTATGACAGAAACAATTAAAGCAACAACTGTTTTCCAAAAATTGATTTAATTGGAAACTGAATTTGAGAACTTAAGGACAGAAGTAGAGGATAGAAAGTTTCTCTGATTATAATAGGTGGCATAGAACCCATATGGAATTTTAAAAAATGCCTGAATAATTTATATGTAACCTTTGTTCTGACAGCATTTCCACTTTTTCATTATATTTTTAGATTTCTAGTCTAAGGGGATACAATCTGATGATATTTAGTATCAAGCCCAGAGAAAAAAATATTTAATAATATTATCGACTAAAAAATAAAAATTGGAATTGATTTAAGGCACTTAAGGAGCATTTTCTGAGAATAAATTTTAGATTTGTTACTGAAACGAAGAACACACACTTTACGTTATACAGAAGCCACATACTCCAAAAGTACTCCTGGCTAGCCTTTGAGCTTCTGATTTAAGTACCTAAGGTCTATTTTCCTAAGAATATTCTATCTTTAAATGAAATAATATGGCAAAAGACAGCCAAGTGAAGTTTTTAAAATAGTATGCAATTTTAACATTCTGACAATAGTGACTAAGTAAAATGTAGGAAAGATTATTTATGTATTTAATATATGTACATATAGTAAATTTATACATGTAAACTCCTATTTTTAAATTATACAGAAATATTTTTTGTATATTTTATAAGAAAGTTGCTAAGGAAACATCACAGTGTAAATGAAGCACTTATGTATTCTTTTTTAATTAATTAATATATTTGTGTATTTATTTTGAGAAGGATTTTGTTCTTGTCTCTTAGGTTGGAGTGCAGTGGCATGATCTTGGCTCACTGTAATCTCTGCCTCCTGGGTTCAAGTGATTCTCCTGCCTCAGCTTCCCGAGTAGCTGGGATTGCAGGCGCCTGCCACCATGCCCGGCTAATTTTTTTGTAGTGACAGAGTTTCGCCATGTCGGCCAGGCTGCTTTCCAACTCCTGACCTCAGGAGATCCTACAGCCTCAGTCTTCCAAAGTCCGGGGATTACAGGCCTGAGCCACCACGCATGGCCAGCACCTATGTATTCTTATCTTAAATGTTAGTGACATTGTTATATACAGAACAGGTATATATGGCACAAGTAGAAAGCTAGTATATATAGTATAAGCACTTTAAGGAAGTACTGTAACACATTAACAATGAGAAATGACAATACATTTTTCTTATCTTTTTTTTTTTTTTTTTTTTTTTTGACGAGAGTCTCACTGTTGCCCAGGCTGGAGTGCAATGGCAGGATATCGGCTCACTGCAACTTCCACTTCCCGGGTTCAAGTAATTCTCCTCCCTGAACCTCTCTGGTAACCGGGATTACAGGTGCCCACCACCACACCCGGCTGATTTTTGTATTTTTAGTAGAGACGTGGTTTCACCATCTTGGCCAGGCTGGTCTCCAACTCCTTACCTCAAGTGATCCGCCCATCTCGGCCTCCCAAAGTGCTGGATTACAGGCATGAGTGTGTGCCTGGCCTTCTTAGCATTTTAAACAGACTGATAGTGAAGCTTATGAAAATGTCATCTCTATAACATCTATAAAAATCCATAACAATAGCTCATGAACTCTGTTTAGCAGGGTAATGGTAGTTTCAATTACTTGCCTTTTAAATGTTGAATGTCAAATCTGAACAGTGAAACTGTCAAACTGTCAAAAATATATATCATAGGCATTTTTTCTTATCATGTTAAAAAGTATGCAAATGTTGCACAGTATTCCCTTTGTAGAGCTAATGCTGATTCTTTTTCCTTAGTAAAATAAGGTTTTTCAGAGTGAAAGTTGCAGAAATGAATGTTGTATTTAAATGGAATTTTTCTGGGATTGATGAGAGGAAGAATCTCCAAGCTGTTGGTGGATTCATTTATTGATTTTGTATTCTTTTTCTAAAGCATATGAAGAAGTTAGGAAGCATTTACTCTGTTGTATTCTGAGAGGAAAATTAAGGTTAGGAAAATTATTCAGCCTCAAAACGAATGTATCAATGCAGCACCCAATATGTCCTAGAATGAACATGTCTCATGCCTCAGATAATAATTATGTGAAGAAAAATGATATGAACATCTAGCTTGTTTTAGGCTTGACCAAAGTTCTGTTAGGTGCTAGGAACTTGAGCTGAGGTCATTTTCACTACCAATGGGACCACCTCAATTTTTATATTTCTAAGTGAAAAATAAAGAGATTTCAGTGTATTTAATAACATTAGAAGGCACAGAAATGGAGAGAGATAAGATGGAGTTGGGATTCCTTTGGCTTTCTCTATACTAGTTTTGTATTCAAGTCACGTTATTGTCATTAAAATTTTTAGCAATTAATGCACAGCCTATAATCTCTGCTTCTCTGGAGGCTGAGGCTGGAAGATCACTTGAGCCTAGGAGTTCTATACCAGCCTGGGCAACATAGTGAGAATGAACTCTCTAACTCCAGGTCAATTACCACTTTGATCCAAACTACTTTTGTAGATAGCATGTGATAAGTCATAAAAATTTGCTCAGTATTACAATCTTTCCTGAATAAAACCACCAGAGAATGTTGAGAATGAATACTCCATTGCCAACGGAGTCAATAATAGGTTTTATTCATCAGTAAACTGATTCCTATCATGATTGCAACAAGTGAGCTAGGTTTGGAAATTTGTAAATGAACATTTGTAGATTGTTAATGTTTATGTTGATTGTTAGTGTTTATAAGAACTATGCTGAAGGCCAAAGGCATAACTTCAGTCCTGGTCCTTAAGCTCTCAATCAAATGACTTTTAATATACTTTCTGAAAATTGCTGGTTCTTCAATTCTGTGTCTCCTAGTTTGTCTCTTGTCCTGCTTGCCCAGGAAGTTATGTTATAATACTCAATGTGTGACAATCTTTTTACTATAGCTCTTATTATAATTGTAATTATGCAAGCTGAGATGTATGAACAGTGATTGGTACAGTGTTCAGAATGAAGAGGTGAATTTAAAAATGCATTTTTTAAAAGTCATAAATAAAAGTTCTATAGTTATGAAGTTAAAAAAAAATCAATCTATATAGCAATATATATTTTTTCATGCTGTGAAGGAAAGTCCTTCAGCATATATAGCTTTTTTAATTAAAATTTTGACTAAATTTAAAAACATACCTGTTATAGAAATTTCCCATTTTTACAGTGTCACAAGAGTTTTCCTTGGAACATTTTTGTTTGCAATCCTAGATCAGACCCTTATTTAAAAAATATCCCCAAACCATTTATTAAATAGGGAATCCTTTCCCCATTGCTTGTTTTTGTCAGGTTTGTCAAAGATCAGATTGTTGTAGATGTGGCATTATTTCTGAGGCCTCTCTTCTGTTCCATTGGTCTGTATGTCTGTTTTGGTACCAGTACCATGCTGTTTTGGTTACTGTAGCTTTTTAGTTTAGTTTGAAGTCAGGTAGCGTGATGCCTCCAGCTTTGCTCTTTTTGCTTAGGATTGTCTTGGCTATATGGGCTCTTTTTTGGGTCCATATGAAATTTAAAGTAGTTTTTTCTAACTATGTGAAGAAATTCAATGGTAGCTTGATGGGGATAGCATCATTCTCAGCAAACTAACACAGGAACAGAAAACCAAATACTGCATGTTCTCACTCATAAGTGGGAGTTGAACAATGAGAACACATGGAGACAGGGAGGGAAACATCACACATGGGAGCCTGTTAGGGGTGGGGATCAAGGGGAAGGATAGCATTATGAGAAATACCTAATGTAGATGATGGGTTGATGGGTGCAGCAAACAACTGTGGCATGTGTATACCTATGTAACAAACCTGCACGTTCTGCACATGTATCCCAGAACTTAAAGTATAATAAAAATAAAAAAAATAAAAATATCAGTGGGATGGAAATTGTCAAGGTATTGAGATATTCATTTTCAAATATCTTTTTTGATTTTCCGGAATCCTTACCTATTTTTGTTGTTGTTGTTATTTACCTGACCATGTTTAGAGAAATAAGTAGACAAAACATATATGCACTTGTTTTATTTAGACCCAATTAATCTTTCTAAAATTGAAGATATATTTTGCCTTTTCATTCATTCCCATGAAATAGAAGATCAATTAAAACACATAAGAATGTCAGAGATTACTTAAATAATAAATATAGATGTGTTGGGTTTCTTCTCTCAGGACAGTTTCCTGTTCAAGCAACTGACCTTACACACAGAACCTCAGAGGAGAAGCAACTAGATGTGTATCAAAGGACCTTAATTTACAAATGTAAGGTAAATAATTCACCATATAGTTCACTCTGTTTCGGGAATAACTAGAATGATTAATAAGATTATTAATAGTGTTTTATTATGTGAAACTTGTTTCATTACTGGGAGAGTACTCGAATGCTATATTTATGAGTAAAAAAGTGAAAATATTTCATTGTTTTAAACACAATTATTTATTTAAACAATTATTAAGCAAATAAAGCAAATTGTTAAGCAAAGGAGCCTTCATGACAATGCTGATTCTTCTGGCTTGGGAAGATTTGCAGCATAATCAGAGAGCCTATGTTTTACTATAATCAACTTCCCTTGTGTACTCTGGACAGCCTCAAAATTATGCAATGATCACATCTCTCAAACTGTATTTTCTTAAATCAGGCACAGAAACTCACTTTGGTGAGAAAGTAAGAGGGCCTTGTGCAAAAGCCTTTTCTTTTGTAAAGCAGTACAACCAAGTTTAGAGTTTGACGAAACAATACAGAATATAGCTATTTCAACAGACATTTTACAGCTTGCTAATCTATCAAAACTCTCCCTCCTTCCCCAGCCCTGACCTCCACCCCATACATAGAGTTAATTCTTCTTGAGAAAACATCTAGTCATTCTCTCTCAGGAACACACTTGACATACAAATGACTGAGAAAAAACTTGTCTATTTTCAAAAGCACTAGAGATATGTACCTCTCAAAGAGAATGTTAAGAGATTTAGATTTCTTACTGAAATATCAGCCTTTTGTCCTTTTCCTAACTTTATTGGAATTAGGAAAAATTTCTCACTTTATTTTGGTGATTATTTTTCATTTGCTCATAATGACTCCAATATGATGCTACTTCCCCCTTTTAGCTCTATGCTCAATAATTGCAAATTTTAAAACTTGCCTTATTTTTCTATTTTTACAATTCTTTTGTCAGATATGTAGATCTTCTCTGAACTGTTTTCAAATTCTCTTTTACTTAGAACGTCTTAGAGATTGCTTGCTTAACTCTCCAGAGTTCGCCTAGGGATGAATAAAATTGAGGGGCAGCTAATATGGACTATTTTTTTAAGGTATAAAATTATTATTTTTTTATTGTGTAAAAGCAGTCAATGTGAGATCAACTCTCTTAACAAAATTTCAAGTGCACAATACAGTGTTTTAAGCTAGAAGCATAATGTTTTACAGCATATCTCTAGAATGTATTCATTTTGCATAACTGAAACTATATAAATGTTGACCAGCAACTGACCATTTCCCCTTATTCCTTCAGCCCCTGATAAACACCGTTCTGCACTCTGTCTCTATGAATCTATTTAACATATGTTATGTAAGTAGAATCTTGCAGTACTTCTCCCTCTGTGGCTGCTTTATTTCAGTTAGCCCAATGCCCTCCAGGTTTATCCATGTTGTTCTATTTAACAGGATTTTCTTCCTCTTTAAGGCCGAATTGTATTTAATTGTTTATTTATAGGACATTCTGTTAATCCACTCATCTATGGGTGTACATTTGATTTGGGTTGTTTCCACATATTTGTCATTGTAAATAGTGTTGCAATGAACGCAGGAGTTCTAATGTCTCTACAGGATTCTGATTTAAATTCTTTTGAATATGTACTCAAAAGTGGGATTGCTGGCCAAGTGTGGTGGCTCATGCCTGTAATCCCAGCACTTTGGATGGCTGAGGTGGGTGGGTCACCTGAGGTCAGGAGTTTGAGACCAGCCTGGCCAACATGGCAAAAACCCATCTCTACTAAAAATACAAAAATTAGCCCGGCATGGTGGTGCAGGCCTGTAATTCCAGCTACTTGGGAGGCTGAGGCAGGAGACTCACTTGAACCTGGGAAGCAAAGGTTGCAGTGAGCAGAGATCGTACCATTGCACTCCAGCTTGGGTGACAAGAGCAAAACACTGTCTCCAAAAAAATAAGTAAATAAAAACAAAAACAAAAAGTGGAATTGCTGGATCTTAAAGTAGTTTCATTTTTAATTATTGAGGAATGTTCATACTGTTTTCCTAGCAACTTGCACCAGTTTACACTCCCACCAACAGTATACAGGAATTCCAATTTCTTCACATCTTGACCAACACTTATTATCTTTTGTATTTCTTTTAAGTAATATTCATTCTAACAGGTGTGAGGTGATATCTCATTTTGGTTTTGATTTACATTTCACTGATAATTAGTGATGTTGATCACCTTTTCATATACTCATTGGCCATTTCTATGTCTTTTGTTGAGAAATGTCTATTCACATTGCTTTTCTGCTATTGAGTTATAGGAGTTCCTTATATATTTTCAATACTAGATCTTTATCAGATACGTGGTATGCAAATATTATCTCCTATACTCCTGTCTTTTCTTCTGTTGATTGTTCCCTTTGCTGTGCAGAAGCTTTTTAGTTGGATGTGGTTCCACTACTTTATTTTTGGTTTTTGCATGTGCTTTTTGTGGTTTCTTTTATTATTTTATTTATCAGATGTGTACCACAAATCTGTATGCTAGGAGTTTGTTTCAGTTGCTGGGATACAATAGAGAACAAAACAGACACAATTATGAAGTTTATAATATTCTGGGACTTTACATGTATTGATGGTTTTAATATTTTTTCATTAAAAAGGTGAAGTTGGCAATTCCATTTTGCTTTGTTACCGAGATGACCTAGTTGCCACTCCCTATCTTGTATCTGTGGTGGTAGTTAACTGGAGGAAGAGAAATATACCACCACTAAGGTTGGTTGAAAATAGTGGATGGTTGAAAATAGACTGGTAGTAGTTGGAAGCT
Source organism: Cheracebus regulus (assembly GCA_963574635.1). Classification (NCBI taxonomy): domain Eukaryota; kingdom Metazoa; phylum Chordata; class Mammalia; order Primates; family Pitheciidae; genus Cheracebus; species Cheracebus regulus. Next base: position 48,331 of record CAUYQU010036551.1, read on the forward strand.
AGGATTATGGAGGGTCTGAGGGTCAGATTCCTTCACATTTGACAGTCACTGGCAATCCTTTTCCATTACTAAACTTAAACATAAGTGTGGTTTCTGAAATTATTGCCAACACAGTCAGAGAGGAAAACATGCTTTTGCCAAAGAGGAAAAATATGCATTACAGACACTCTTTGTACAGGATCTTAATATTGCTTCCTATAATGATTGCTCCAAGCTACTTGGAGACACCATACTGAGTATCTCAGTGAAAACTAGCATAAGGAACCATGTATTTTTAAAAAAACTTTGTTTTGCCAATATTTTTAAAATCTGTTCGTAAAATAGAAGAACCAAGAATAAAATCTGATGCTTTAGCATAGGCTTTTCAGAGTAGAAAATCTAGTCAGCAAACATTTGATTTTAAAGCTTCGCTTTTTTATTAAAGGGAAATATGTATTCCAATACGTGAACAGAAATATGACTAAAATGTATGTAGAAACCTAGCTTCCTCATTCATTTTTTCTGATATAGAGAAAGAAGCAGGGGTGGATATTTTATATATATATATATATTATATATATATTATATATATATATAATACAGTGGAATGGGACAGATTTGAGAAGAGGAGAATGTGAAAATTCTATCTGTGAATCATTCATTTAATCAATTAATTACTGAAGCAATATTTATTTAAAATTAAGCATAGCATTTTACCTAGCTGAAGTACTCATTGTAGAAGAAAACTAGATGGATCATCAAGTGTAAAGAATAAGAAATTGGAATGATTGAGGGGACACAAACAATTATAAAGTGGCAGAAAAGATAAGGTCATTTCATTTAGTCATAAATGCTTTTGATAAAATTAAGATAAGGGATTACTTTAAATAAATAAGATGTTTAGGGAGAAAAGGCTACAATCCAGTGAGAGAGTGAGTCATGCAAGTACCTGAAGGATGCTCAGTGCGGTTGACATGGTAAAGACTGGCAAATAACATAATAGTAAAAGCCATTTAATTGAGATACTGTCAATATCTAGTCAACTATAGGCCTTGGTTTTTGTTACAATCATTTAGAAAGGAATAATTCTTTGAAATAAGAAAAGAAGAATCATAATGTGCAGCATGGTTGTTAGATTCAGAGCCCAAGCCTCAAAGCATACCAGATTGCACTTGAAGTAGATACCACAGAGATATGGAATTCACACCCAACATTCACAATTCTGGTCTTTCTATTGATGGCTTTAATCTTTCTCTGCTTTCTCTATTGTCAAGAGCCTTGGTTCTAGTACCTAGGTTCTGAAAATTCTAGCATCTTTTTAAGTTGAAATCCTGTTTATTGAAACCTGTTTTTTTTTTTTTTTTTTTTTGAGACAGAGCCTTGCCCTGTCACCCAGGCTGGAATGCAGTGACACAATCACAGTTCACTGCAGCCTTTACCTCAAGCAATACTCCCTTCTCAGCTTCCCAAGTAGCTGGGACACCAGGCATGCACCACCATGCCCAGTTAATTAATGTATATATATATAGTTTTTTTTTTTTTTTTTTTTTTATAGAAATGGGGCCTGACTCTGTTGCCCTGGCTGGTCTTGAACTCCTGGACTCTGGTGGTCCTCTCAGTTCAGTCTCCCTAGGTGCTGGGATTACAGGTGTGAGCCACCACTCTCAGCCTTAAAACCACTTTTATTAATACTAATGATAATAATAATAACACCAGCAGCCTCTATCATTTATTAGGTGCTTATTATATGTCAAGCACTGTACTAGGCACATTTACCCATATTAATTCATTTAACTTTTACGACCTTCATGGAAAAGTAAGTGTCATCTCAATTTTATAGATGAGAAAGGTGAGACTCTGAAAGATAAGATAATTTACCCCAAATCTAAATAGCTAGTAAGTGGCAGTATCCAAGTCTTCCTAACTCCGAAAGCTGTGTTCCTTCTTTATCACTCTGTCTTCTTTTTTCAGCTCAGTTCTCAGTTGGAGACAAAGAATTATGAAGATATTTGAGCAATGATACAAGAGGCAATCAAACAACTCTGAAAAGGTGATAAAGTAGGTGTATTGGTTTGAAACCCCAGGACTGGTGACGCATCACAGCAGCAGAGCACCACAGCTCCTCCCACGGGACAAAATGTGACTCAGACCTAGCATTTCCAAAAGCCAAATCCAGTCATAGAAGGCAGCGCAGATAGGCCCATTCATTCATCAAACAACGCACTAGGGAAGCCTGGCATCATCAACAAGGAGGATTGACTAGGAGCCCTATGAATAATAAGCAGCCAAAAAAAGTGCTTGCTTTTCTTGCAGGACTGAGAATTTCCTTCCCCCACTGAGAGATACTGAGACGACAGAGGAAGAAGGACCTTGCAAAAACGAATGGTGTGGCCCAGAAAGTCTCTGCTTCACCTTCTCAGAGACCCAAAGGAAATCATGAGACATGGGTAAGGAGATCCAACAAGGGTCCTGGCCCCAAAATTTTTCTCCATCCCCCTTAGGTAAGGCAGACCTTTCCAAAACAAATGGCAAGCCAGAGAACCCTTCTCCCCACCACAGGCCTCACACTCTTCCCCTGCTGGGATACAAAGTGTCAAGCAGGTACCATTGACAGGAAGAGCCCAGCCACAGTGGATGGTCATTCTCAGAAAGTCTCTTTGTCGTCATGGGCCTGAAAACACTCACCTACACCCAGAGACACAGGGACAACCGGAAGACCTTGTTAGGAATTCTTGGAAACCAGTAATATTATTAAGGAAACCTCTTCGTCCCAGGGGACCTGGGACTCACTTTTCCCACTGAAAGACACTGGCCAAGGAAAATCCTTTCTGCAACTGTAGCCATTCCTGTCATGGACAAGTAGGAGATAAGTATCACATAAACTGAGAAAAACAAAATAACACAACAGAGGCTCTGAAAATATGCTGTCATGGAAACCACACTCCAGAAAAGTAGACCAGAATCTGCATACTGAATATAAACAGAATGAAGACCTAATGAAATTAAATACATAAATAGACCCAGAGTCTACTGGCATAATACAAGAAATATTCATGATACAATTGAAAATCACTGGTCATACTAAGAATATAGAAAATTACAACTTGAATGAGTAGAGACCATCAACTGATGCCAACACCGAGACAAATCAGATGTAGTTAATTGCTGAATTATCTAATAAGAATTTCGAAGCACATATAACAATATTTCAGCAGGGCATTACAAAGTCTCCTGAAACAAATGGAAAATAGAAAATTTTTGAAATGAGATAAAAGTTATTAAAAAAATCAAAATTATAAGAAGATACAATTTTTTATAGGAAGATATAATTTTTTTAACAGAAAAAAAAACTTGGGTGAGCTGTAAGCGAAAGAAGTCACTGAATTTGAGGAAAGATCAACATAATTCACCTACTGTGAACAAGAGAGAAAACAGATTTTTAAAAAAGGCCTCAGTATCCTATGGGCCAATAACAAAATACATAAAGATTTGCATCTTTGTAGTCCCACAAGAGAGAAGGACTAAAAGACTATACGGAGAAATAATTGTTTAAAGCATCCCAAACTTGGTGCAGAACAATTCAGATTCAATAATATGAATGTACCCTAATTAGATAAACTCAGAGAACTCCACATATCATAATTAAATTTCTGAAAACTAAAGACAAAATTAAATATGGAAAGCAGATGGAGAAAAACAATGCATTGCTATTAGGAGAATACCAATCTCCTAATGATAGTGAAGTTCTCATCATAAATTATGAAGCCAAAATCTAAAATGTCATAAGATCTTTTTTTTGGTGTCATCATTTTTGGAAGAACCGAACAAAGTCCTCTTGTTTTTGCACAGCCAGCTGCAATCCATTGAGGAACATGCCTCTGAGCTACCACTGCACCTGGCCATTTACAGGAATGCTTCACCTGTATGGTCATCAACCCGTTTGAACAGTTCTTTGAGGATGAATTGGACCCATTCAAGGTGCTGAAGGCAGCTGAGAACTAGAAAAGAGTAGCCAATGTGGGTGTCATTGGGGGTCCTGGGGCCAAGAGCACAGCTCAGGCCATGGCCCAGACCAACTCCCATTCCACAGACAAAAAGCTGTGTAGAGTCTCAGAAAGACAGCAAGAATTCACTTCCCCCAAAAGGTGGCATGGTTGACAAGAGGATGCACAGTGCCCATGGAGGTTAAGAAAGCAGGAATAAGATGAATTGGAGGAATAGCAATCAACAACTTCTGGGTGAACAGAAAATAATTGAGATAAGACGGGAAAGGCAACCACCTCATAAAGGAAGATTTGAAAAAGGTGAAGGAGGAAACTTTTATTTGACAAACCTATCATTGACCAACCTACTCGAGGCTGTGGTGGCCTTGGAAGAAGTAGAGGGGCTGCCAAAGTGAAATGGGCCAAGGATATGGCTTTGATTTTCATGACAAATGTGAATTTGATAGGCATGGTGGAAGATACAGATCTGGCCTGAAGCACAAGGACAAACTTGGAGGTAGTGGATCTTACAACTGGGGAACTGTAAAAGATAAATTAACTGACCTGGATTAATCAAATATGACTAAGGAAACACCTGAAGGTGAAGAACATCCAGTGGCAGACACTGCAAATGGGGAGAAGGAAGTTTAAGAGATAAAAGAAAAGAGACCAAAAGAGATGACTTCGGATGAGTGGAAAGCTATCCAAAATAAGGACAGGACAAAAGTAGAATTTAGTATCCAAAAACCAAACAAATGTACTGATTGATGGGCACTGGAAGAAGAGATGTGCTCTTCATAAATCAAAGAGTGAAGAGGTTCATGCTGAAGATTTGATTAGGGACCATTCCATGTTTTTGGAAGCCAGCAAATAATATAGTGTCTCAGCAGGAGATCAATTTTGGAGACTTTGGCCCTTGAGGATGTGGTGGGAGGGGAATATAAGGTGAATGTGTGGTGGACCTTGGAACCATAGCAGCATAATTGACAAGTCAAGTGCTTCTGTTCCTGATATGGATGACCCAGAGGCAGTCCCAGCTCCGGCTTAACTGAATGCAATAAGACAACCATGGTTCTTGGTGGAATTTCCTCTTCAATGCCTTTGCATACTTCAGGTTCCCAAACAATAAAGAAATCATGTTTTAAAATGGCTGTCATTTCACGTAATTAAAATCTAAAGACCGAATTGTGTTTGTTTTAAAAATAAACTTCTCACACTACATAAAATTAACAAATATGGTAGTCAGTTTTGTATTTAGAAATGTATTGGTAGCTGAGATGTTTTTATAAGTATCAGAGATTATGCATTCTTCATAAATACTTTTGTATTGCTGCTTGAAAATATGCATTTCCAAGCTTGAAATATAGGTGTGAAATGTGTGTACCAGTTTAAAGCTTTCATTTTATTTATGTTTTTTTAAAATTTAAAAACTTTTCTGGGTATATAGTAGGTGTCCATATTTATGGAGTACCTACATGAAATATTTTGATATAGGCATGCAACATGAAATATTCACATCAGAGTATACGGGATATCCATCACCTCAAACATTTATCCTTGCTATTACAACCAAACCAATTATGCTCTTTTAGTTATTTTTAAATGTATAATTAAATTATTTTTACTATAGTCACCCTGTTGTGCTATCTAATACTAGGCATTATTCATTCTTTTATTTTTTGTACCCATTAACCATCACCACCTCCCCACACCACCAATCCCTACTGAACTTCCCAGTCCCTGGTAATAATCCTTCTACTGTCGGTCTCCATGATTTCAATTGTTTTGATCTTTATATCACACAATAAGTGAGAACAGGAGATGTTTGTCTTTCTGTGCCTAGCTTCTTTCATTTAGCATAATGATCTCCAGTTCCATAGATGTTGTTGCATAGGACAAGATCTCATTCTTTGTTATGGCTGAATAGTACTCCATTGTGTATATGTACCACATTTTCTTTATCCGTTAATCTATTGATGGACATATAGGCGGCTTCCAAATCTTAGCTATTGTAAACAGTGCTGCAGCAAATATAGGAGTGCAGATATCTGTTTAATATACTGATTTACTTTCTTCTGGGTATATATCCAGCAGTGGAATTGCTGGATCATATGATAGCTTTGTTGTACTCGACTGAGTCAAGGAATGTGCCACACTGAGATTGAATTATGAGTCCTTTATTACGCTAGTGAACAAGAGGTGGCTAATGCCCAAAATTCTCTTGGCCCCTAAGAAAAAGTTAGGTGGTCTTTTATACCCTAGTTTTAAAAGGGAGGGGGAACCTAGCTGAAGCAAATTTTCACAAAAGCAGAGTAAGCAAAAAGTTAAAAGATAAACTAGTAAATGAGAAATAAAACAGTGCCAGGTGCAAAGGGTAAAGCTGTCATGAAAGACATACAACTTACAGATAATGGGAGCTTGACAGCACCTGCATTCTCAGGCTCTGCTGGTACCACTTAACTCTGCCTCTTGACAACAAACGCATTCCCGGAGGTGCCCAGTGTCAGCCTTCCCCAGCTACATACTATAGTTACCTACTTAATGGTGGGAAAATAACTAAAATGAAGAAGCTAAGATGGAGTCTGTCCAGCTCAACAAGCTAACACAAAGCCTGAACAGCTTTTAGTCTGAGAAAGAGTCAGTTTTAGCTGGCAAAAAGCAGGTTATCACAGCTTCATATTTAGTTTTTTGAGTGACCTCCAAACTGTTCTCCATTGTGGTTGTACTGATTCACATTCCAACCAAAACTGTACAAGGGTTTCCTTTCCTCCACATCCTTGCCAGAATTTTTTATTCTGGATTTTTGGATATAAACCATTGTAACTGGGGTGATGTGATGTCTCCTTGTAGTTTTGATTTGTATTTATCTGATGATCAATGATGTTGAGCACCCTTTGACATATGTATGTCTTTTGTTGAGACATTTCTGTTCAGATCTTTTGGCCATTTTTCAATTGAATTATTAGACTCTTTTCCTATAGAGTTTTTTAAGTTCCTTATATATTCTGCTTATTAATCCCTTGTCGGATGGGTAGTTTGCAAATATTTTCTCCCATTGTGTGGATTGTCTCTTCAAGTTGTTGGTTGTTGTTTTTGTTTTTGCTTCTGTGTGGAAAGCTTTTTAACTTGATGTGATCCCATCTGTCGATTGGTACTTTGGTTGCCTGTGCTTGTGGGGTATTATTTAAGGAACTTTGCCCAGATCAAGTCCTAGAGTTTCCTCAATATTTTCCTGTAGTAGTTTTGCAGTTTGAGGTCATAGATTCATCTTTCATTTATTTATAAGTGCTTTTTCTATATGTTAAGGGATAAGTTTCATTCTTCTGCATATCCATTCACTTTTCCTAGCACCATTCCTGCATATCCATCCAGTTTTCCTAGCAGTATTTATTGAAGAAACTGTCTTTTCCTTGGTGTATGTTCTTGGCACCTTTGTGGAAAATAAGTTCACTCTAGTATGTAGATTTATCTCTGTGTTCTCTATTCTGTTCTGTTGCTGTATGTGTCTGTTTTTATGCCAGTGCCATGCTGTTTTTGTAAATATAGCTCTGCAGTATGATTTGAAGTCAGGTAATCTGATTCTTCAAGCTTTTTTCTTTTTGCTAAGCCTAGCTTTGGCTATTCTGGGTCTTTTGTAGTGCCATATAAGTTTTAGAATACTTTTTTTCTGTTTTTTGAGGAAATTCATCGGTATTCTAATAGGGATTGCATTGAATCTATAGATTGCTTTGGTTAGTATAGACATTTTAACAATATTGATCATTTCAATTCATGAACTTGAAATATCTTTTTATCTTTTGGTGTCCTCTTCAATTTCTTTCATCAGTGTTTTATAGCTTTCATTATAGAGAGGTTTCACTTCCTTGGTTAATTCCTAGGTATTTAATTGTATTTGTTGCCATTGTAAATGAGATTTTTTTTTATTTCTTTTTCAGATTGTGCACTGTTGGCATATAGAAATGCTGCTAATTTTTGTCATTTGTGTTTTTAAATAAAGGATTTAAATGTTCTCCCAATTACAAACTGGTTTTAAATATTGAACATATCAGTTTTAATACTTGCCTTGCATTTCCACACATCGTCAACTGGCACATGTTAAACTTTGATTTGTTTAATATTTTTCTTTTGGGGGAAAATATTTTTTCTTTTGTCATGATATCCAGATATATACATGTATGTAAACTAAATCTTTATGTTCAGAAATATTGATACTTGATCCAATTCAAAGCACATTGGTTTAATAACTCTTATTTCTTGCATGGTTCATTAGATTCAAATTATAATTTATTGACAATTTCAACTGTACTTACCTTTCAAATGTGTGACTTTCCCATTTTAAAAGCCAAAGCAGACACTTTACTGGTGAAAGCTATTTAAGCTACTTATCATTGATAGACACATTATGTGAAGTGAAGTCGTTTTATGGGTATCAGTTTTACCTCCCTCAAACAGGGTGGGTGGAATAAGTTGACTTGGCTAATGTGTAGTATTTAACTTGTTCTATAAAATAACTGCCTGGTCCATTGATATAATTTCTGTGTGTGAAAATTTCCAGAATTAAAATGGTACATCCATAATTGATGACTCTTTAATTGTTCTTTTTTCTAAAAAACAAAAAACAAAGGATACTGATTAGAATGATGAGGAGAGTATTTTAATTTTTGGAATTTGGAAAGCAGACAGTTTTACTTTACAAGGTTAGAACAGCAGCACCACTCATGAACTATAAACCAAAAATCTTTACTGTTTCTGAATTTCTTATATTGTTATTATTTTGTCATAAGTTAATAGATGAATATTTGTTCCACAGAAAGTAATAATTATTTTTCCTCTTCCTCCATTAGAAAACTAGGTTAATAATGGATTCCTTTAATGGGAGCATCACCACTTATTAAAACATTTATAGAGAGAATAATGAATAAAACAGATTTTTCTATGAAAAAAATAATGTCCCAACAATTTGGAAGTGCTGAAAGAAAGGAATTGTCAACCCCAGATTCTATATCTAGCAAAATTATTCTTCAGAAATGAAGGGAAAAATAGAAACTTTATCAGATTAAAGAAAACGAAAAGAATTTGTCCCTGGCATACCTACTCTTAAAGCATAAAGGATGTTTGTCCAACATTAAAGAAGAGAAAAAAGAAATAATCTTGGATCATTGAGAAGGAAAAACAACTGAAAGAAAGATTATAAATATGTATATGTGAATGGACTATTGTTTTTCTCATGAGTTTTAAAAATTATATCAAGTCAAGTATATATATATATATATATATATATATATATATATATATATATATTTAGACAGGGTCTCTCTTTGTCACACAGGCTCTCAGTCACCCAGGCTGGAGTGTAGTAGTAAGATCATAGCTCACTGCACCCTTGAACTTCTGGGCTTAAGCAATCCCTTTGCCTCAGCCTCCAGCATAACTGGGACTACAGGCCCATGCCACCACATTTTTGTTTTCATTTTGAAACAATTTTTAAATGTACTCTAATTTATATATGATTGGTTTTATCACTTGATTTTCAATTAATGCAGAATGACAAGTGGTATTTTTGCTTTATTTTCATTATTTCTCCAGCCCACTCAAAGGCTGTTCATTCAAAAGGAGATTTTATTTCAATTTTTGGGGTTTTTTTTAATTTTGAGATGGAGTCTCAACCTGTTACCCAGGCTGGAGTGCAATGGTGAGATCTCGGCTCACTGCAACCTCCACCTCCCAGGTTCAAACGATTCTCTTTTCAACTTTTAATGAATATTTGTAAATGGTAGTTAAGTCTTTATTAGGCAGAGCAGTAATATGGCTCTGCATAATTAAACTGTAACAACCACCATTGACAGATAATTTATTAGAAGTGGACATATTCTTCAAAAAAAAAAAAACAGTTATGCAGCCTGAACATGATATAGCTAACATAACACATGAAAAATAATGGGCATGTGTCTTCCTGTTGTTTTCTGAATATGGCTGCTGAAAAGCAACCTAATAACATTGCATATTACTCACTTAGTGAGTATTGGGTGATTATGAACCCCTACTATGACTTTTGATGAGTTGTGTAAATTATTCATGGTAGAAGAAGGCAAAACCATATGACATATCATCTGTTGAGTCTATTTGTGTTCAATGATGCCCAGCATCATATCCTTAGCAAATTATTACATGCTGTTTGTTATTCAGAGACTAAGTAAAAGGAATTGGTAGTCTCACTCTAATGGCCAATAAAACCTTATTTACATCCTCCTCTTTTGATTGACTGATGATCAAACTACGAGGTTAAAACAGACTAAATAAGAGAGAACTCACTCTACATATAGTCTCCTTGAGATAGAATTAAAGCTGTTATAAAGGGAATATACTGACTTAATGCACATATCAAACTCAGCAATTAGAAAATGTCATTAGTTAATTGTGAAATTTTCAGTCTCTGAATTAATAAGTAATAACCTTTCATTCTTGCTTTACAGGTTTTAATTAGTTTAAATTACCCACCTTTGTTCCATTTATAGTATTTAAAACCAAGATAGTGTACATAGACAATTGATTGAATTTTTTTAGAAGAAATGCGTTTAAGCAGGAGCAAGGCTATAGTAATTGTTTTAAAACGTGATCCTGAAAAATAATCAACCCTCCCTATCTTTTTTTCAAAATAAAAATATTAAAGAGACTTGTTAAAATACTAACCTATGCCAAAGACATAAAAACTAAGATACTTTTGAGTTACTAATTAATTAAAATAAACATCTCATTGACTATAAACATAATAACCTGAGGATTTAGGGAATTCCAACAAGAATTACTGAAAAATAGAGAAACAAGGCTTTTACAGAGGAATTTATTATTTTCATTAGTTTATATATAGTTTATTTTTTCATTTGTCCACATGCATATGTGAACACTCTGCAAACACTTACTCCATTACAATGGCCTATTATATCCATCGGGGATTGAAAAAAATGAAGATGACAGGATGTTGACAGCCTAGTGAAGGAGATTCAAATTACTATCTATTGAAGGCTAATGTAGGTTGTACAACAGAAAACTAGGCAAAATGTTGTGGAAACAAAAAGAAGGGTTGGCTGAACTCTGACTGAGCAGACCCAGGGAAGACTTTACACCTGAGTTGGCACTTCTCATAAAAAGAAATGACATAAAAGTATGGAAACCATTGTAATATAGGAATTTGGCTCATACACTGTGAAGAAATGCCTTGCATAATTGAGATTAACGAAAGCTTAGAATGATCGCATTCTGTTCTTCATGCTCTGTTCAGGTAGTTCTATCTCATCTTTAAGTGTCAGTTTGAATGTCATATCTTTAGAATGGCCTTTCCTAATCACCCCAAATGAAACATTTTCCCCAACCCTTGTTCTCTACAGTAGTCTCCACTTATCCATGATAATCTTCAAGATTCCCAGCAGATGCCTGCAACTGCACATAGTACAGAACCTTATATACACTATAATTTTTCTATCTGATACCTGAAATGGCTACTAAGTGACTAATGAGCAGCAGGGTCTACAACATGCATACACAAGACAATGGGAAGACTTACATCCTGGGCAGTACTGACCCAGGAGGGTGCAAGAACACTGTGCATTTTAAAACTTAGGAATTGTTTATTTCTGCAATTTTCCTTGACTATTTATTCACCACTGAAATCTCAGAAAACAAAATTGCAGAAAAGATAGGAGTACTGTATTTTAGTGTCCTGCTTGTTTCTGTCACGGCACATAATTTATACTCTGTAGTTAATTTATTCACTTCTTGCATTGTTTTGTTTTAACATCATTCTTCAAAGCCATATGTCTCGCTCATTCTTGTACCATTAGTGTCTATACACTAGTATCACACAAATCTTTTTTTTTTAATAAATTGATAAAGAAATAAATGACTCCATCAATTAAATGGTTAGGATTTTGCAAAGGTGTTTAGGTCTTTGACTTCAAATATACATATATTTTTTACCAAGTTCTTACTTTCTTTCTTCTACTGGTATATATAACCATATATATATATATATATAAGTCCTTTGGATACTGTCCCACAGTTTTTAGACATTCTGTTCTGTTTATTTTTTTATTCTTTTTTTCTCTTTGCATCTCAGTTTGGGAAGTTTACACTGGTATAGTGAAGAGGAATTCCTTTCCTGTTGTTGGTAAATGCTTTAATATTATCCTCTGTAGAAATCTCTCTGATAAGAGGATTTTGTTATGGAATATGACCTCTGATTTCACAATGGGAATTTCCCCATACTCTCCCTCCCAGCACCCTGAGGGGATCGTTCTCAGACCCTTACTGTGTGAGAACTCGGTGAAGTTCCTGCAGGGCAATGTCTGGGAAAGTGTGAGGATCTGCTCATAATTGGGGCCTGCAGGAGGTTCTCATCCTCTGTTAGTCTGACCTGTAGCCTCCAGCGATCCATCACAATTACTAGTCAAGTAAGTGATCCTACCCGTTTGGTTCTCTAGCAGCTTCTGTTCCAGGTGAGCAGAATCTCTCTAACTTACCTTTTATTCCTCATTTTTCTGATGGGTTCGGGAAAGGTTGTTAATTTTCTGTTTGTACAGCATTTTCTTGATGGAAGAAATGATGGCTTACAAGGTCATTTCATGTCAGAACAGAAACTGGAAGTATAGGTTCGCTCTCAATTTATTGTGTTCATTGGCCCTTCTGAGGCATATAGCACTGCCACACCCTTTCCCTGTTTGTTCCTGTGCTCATAAACTATAAACACTTAGTGGTCAGTAACAAATTGTTTCTCTCCTAGACACTTACCTTGTTAGCTATGCCAAGAAAAATGTGGACTTGGAGGGTAGTTTCTTCTAGGAAAACTGATAGATTTATCTTAACTCTATGATGGTTTCTGTTTACTTATTGGTTGTGGGCCAAAGCTAATTTTTTAGTCTGAATCGCAGCAATATACTCTGAAGATGGAAACAAAAAATGTAAACTCTGGCTTCCCCGTGTAGGTTTCATTTCTCAATTCTTGCCTAATACTTTAATCACCAATTCTGGAGAAATCATTGAGAAGTATTCTGGGAATAGTAAAACGATTTTGGAAGCTTTATGAACACTGTGACAATAACTGATAGCTCTAAGCAACTATAATTTTTTCTGTGTATGAATTACTAGAGTAGCAAGAACTGGATCATTCCAGTGATTACAGTATTTTTGTTAAGGCAGTCCATTTCTTCATAGGAATATTTCTTTATAAGATAATAAATAGATTTAAAGCAGAAACACTGAAATTTTTATTATATACAGAAACAACAAACCATGAAAACCAAGCACACAACCAAGTATGCATTTTTCACCTAGATGCCTGAATATTTCTCTCCTCTTTTTGTGTGGTATCATCTAGTTTCTCTACCAGCAACAATCTTAATATTATTGGAAATGTTTCTGCCATACATACGTAAGCTGAGCCAAGTATTTAATTATAGGCTGTTTCTCTTTACAAGAACCTGACAGAAGAACCATTTTTGTGATAGACTGTTGAAGGAGAAATACTGTAGCTTGCCAAAATGATGGAATACAGAAAATTACAAAGTTGACTGAATGTGCTGCTTTTCAGCAGATGTCTGTAGTAGTAATCACTGAGGGTGGGAGGCTGCTCAGTGAGATGTCTAACTATTGCCAAATAAAAAACGAATCTATATTCGGTTACGGGGAGACTTTATTGGAAAAGACTGTTGCATAAAGGGGAGGACGACCACTGCGATTGAGTAAAACATTTAAAAGCCTTGAGCCTCTATAAGGTCAAACGTAAAGGTTTTTTAAAAATAGGGAGTAAACAAGGCTAGAGGGAACTCAGTGTAAAGGAGTGGAACAAACAGGTAACTTTATCAGACAGGTTATCAGGCAATGCTTTTCCTTATGCTCAAATTATTTCTCCGGAGGGACTGTTAAAGAGGGGCTGAGGGTTCCACAATTTGATGCTGGCTTGGGCCAAAGTAGGTCAAAGTTCAGATTTCTCAGAGGCAAGAAGAATCCTGAGTAAAATTTGGTCAAGTCAGGTTGGTTAGTGGGTAATTCACACAAATTGATCAGAGGGGAGGAACAGTTGAGCTAATCATTTACGACACACAGAATGGGAATTTGGGGATGTTTCTGCCCTTGTCATAAGTAACCAAGGGGGTCATTTGCTAGTCTTATCCAAGTTACATGGAGAAGGGTGTTTCTTTATGGTAAGTCATTTCCTACAACACGAAAAGTTGCTGGTGGTCGGGAGGGGTGGAGGTGTAATTTATCTGTGTTTTCCAGGAGCATAACTTAAAACTTCAATGTTGTTACTATTTTTTCAAGATGCCACTAGTATATATTAAAAGATGCCCTTTAATATATAGTTTATAATATATAATATATAATGTTTATAATATATAACCTTGCCTTAACAGTAAACCCTCAGTTGGAATATTGCTTCCCTTAGCATAGATAGGCCTAAGTCTGAGATGCATGCTTTCTGATACATGGAATTTTATGATATAGTGTGTTTTTCCTTTTTCAGATATGCTGCCACATGTGTTGATTTAAATTCTGCAAAGCTCCTATGTTGATATGTCATATTTGGTGATAGATTTCTTGTAAAGAATACTTGGGGTGATTTATTCATATAAGGATATTTATGTCTTATTGAATGCCCAATAAACAAATATATTGCCCATTGCTTCACTAGGCTGTTTTATCTTTAAAACCAGATGTAGAATATTACGGGAATCTTTTCTATACACAAGGCAGAAGCTTTCATTGTTACCAAATACAAATCTTTTAAGGAAATGCTTAGCAGATAAATAAATAATCTTATTTTGCTATAAATAAAAAATCCCTACAGAAGAAATACGTAGCCTTGAAAGTAACAACAATGACACATCTTGGAGTGCATATATTAAGATAGAGAACTTGGAGAAAGTGGGGGTCTTGGGTTCCAATCCTTGTTTCTTTTTCTACCACGTTATAGAACTTTGTAGAAGGATACAGAATGAAAACACCTATTGTTTAGCTGTCCTTTGCCCTCTGCATGATCACGCGATAATTTAAAAATAACCTGAGGTTGGCTAACACCTTTTTTGGCCTTAGCCCACCTGCACCCAGGTGAATAAACAGCCATGTTGCTCACACAAAGCCTGTCTGGGGGGGGACTCTTCATTCAAAGTGCGCATTTTAACATTTGGTGCCGGAAACCGGGGACGGGGGAACTCCTACGGGAGACCAAACCCCCCTCCCTGTTCTTGGGCTCCCTCCATGGAAAGATCTACCTACCGACCTGGGGTCATCAGACCAGCCCACAGATGCACACCACCTGCTATTTTGGTAAGTCAGGCCTCCATGTGCAAGCCCGGACCCAGAAAATCTAAAGTCTTGCTTGCCTCAGCTCATCACCCCCCAACCCCAACGTGTGTTCACCATTATCCCTGATCATCCAGCAGAGCTTCCTGGGACATAAGCTTCCCCTCACCCCACCCTGCCATCTTAACTGTTATTATGATAATGTGAATACTCCTCACCCCACCCTACCATCCTAACTACTCTTATTCCACCGCCATTGTAAGTGAACTGACGGTGATGTATACTCCTTGCCCCTACCCGCACCACTGTAACTGATCTTACTCTGTAACTTTCCACTCCCCACCCAAACCTACAAAACCAACTCCTATCCCACTGCCCTTTGCTGACGCCTTTTTGGCCTTAGCCCACCTGCACCCAGGTGAATAAACAGCCATGTTGCACACACACACACACACACACGCACACACATACACACACAAATGACAACCTGAGGTTAAAAAATAAGTGCATGGTCTCTATCATAATTTTGATTTGTTTGCCCTCATGATTTAGACTCCATTGTGTCCTCACTGGAGACCATTAAGAATGTCTATGTATCATGGTTTGTGTTGTGTTAACCTTGCCTTAACAGTAAACCCTCATGTGGGAATTTTGCTTATCTTAGCATAGACAGGCGTAAGTCTGAGAAGCATGCTTTCTGACACATGGAGTTTTATGATACTGTGAGGTTTTCCTTTTTCAGATATGCTGTCACACACGTTGGTAAATTCTGCACAGCTCCTATGTTGGTATCACTCATGCGATAATTCATTTTCTCTTTATAAATGACTTATCACACATTGTAGGTCACCTTCATTAACTTTCTCGTTAAATGCTTCCATTACCAAATACTTAATAGTGTTGGAACAAATGATTCTTTTGGTGTACCTTAAATGTACGGAATAGCTCAGTAGATTCCATAAAGTTTTGTTTATTTGTATTTTGCCCTATAAAACACGGTTATGTTGGTTGAGATGCTATTTTATGTTGACCTGGGAACTTTAGCATAGTACTGTAAACAATGTGTTTTGTAATATGGCGTCTTAATTATATATCATACAGTGTTTTGGTGTATGCTGAATACTCTGATTTACCTTGTTTTCTCATAAATATATTTAGGGACAAAATTCTGGTATAAATAAGGTACAAATAATTTTTATTTATTCAATCTGTGGCTCTAAATATTTAGAAAAATGGGTTATGGCGATCTCTTTAAAAAGAAACCCTGGATAATGGGAAAATTATCCACTGCTTGAAAATATTGGAATATCTAATCTCATTTATTCTTTTCTTGTTTACAGGTGCCTTAAAGCATCACATAATTGCCAATTATTCCATAATTGTATCTTACCACAACCCTCAAATGAAATCTATTTTACTATGAAACAGTTAAGTGGTCTAATCACACTCTATCAGAGATAGAAATGACATTTTGTAATTTATTTTAAAAACTAAAATTTACTGTAACTAATCTACTTTGTGCTTATCCTTTTTCCGGAACAGAAATTTCTGCCTGTGTTTGCTGTGAATCTTGTAAGCTAACAGCTTTTAGAGCCACAGAATTTATGTTGGGTCATGTAATGTATGTCTGGATTGGAAAGAGAGCTACAGTGAAATTAAATCCACTATAATTCACTTTAATGCAATCCAGATATTATTTTGCCACATTATTTTCTTTTCTCATATATGTTCTGTAGAAATTTATGAGAGAAAGATTTTAACAAAATAAGGATGTTGAAGATCATTTTAGCAACTAAAGAATTGTATTTCTAATTTTATAAAATGCTAATTACAACAGAAATTTTACTCTTTTTTTAAAGCTTGTAGCTATGATGTTGTCTAATAATGGAGATATCTTATTTACTAAAGTAAAGCCTGATATATGATTTTGTTATAACTAAGTAATTTGGAATTATTTAGATCACAAAGATTGCCTACAGTATTCTTTTTAGTCTCCTTCTTAGAGGTCAAATTTACTATAAAGATATGAGTATTATCAATAGAACACAGGATAAAGTGGTAACCTGGATTTCTTTCCAATTTATAATATATATATGATACATTTTCTAATCTGTGAAATAAAAAAAAAAATCCTTTTTCATTTCCAAATCTTAGACAAAGCAAAGTGAAGACCACCGAGGAAGCAAATACTTAAAAACATAAAATTGAAAAGTAATCAGGCAAATAATTGTGTGATCGCTGACAGTGACTCAGATATAATAGGGTTTCTTGCTCACTTATAACTCATACTTAATAAAAAACAAGAAACAGGGAAGAAGCCCAAAGCTGTGTACTTTTTCTCTCTGTGGACATTAAAGTCTGGGAAGCTCTCTGAAAAAATTACTACCTGAAGATTTTTAACTACAGTAGAGACAAATAATCTAAATCCTTTTGAGGGAAGATATTGTTTAGTTCAATGATAACAATAGAAAATATTAGAACTCAAAATCACCTGTTTCTAGAAAGAATAATATTTTATTGCTGTCAGAATATAATTTATTTTAAAGACAGTAAAGGAAGATTGCTTGTCACTATATATATAGATATATGACCCTTATAATTTTATTCTCAAAATGTTTTATCTTTCATCATATTTGTGTTGTCAGAAATCACCTCTGTGTGTAATTGGAGCCTTGTAGCTATTGAAGGAACATTATATATATAAATATATATGTTTCAAGATAGATAAGTGCAAATCTTTATAATCCTATAGACTTCTTCCCTGATTATGTAGCAAGCCATTCAGAGTCCTGTGCCATAATATCAACTACAACTTTACAAACATTGAATATCCTGAAGCAACAGTAGATACTACAGAGGAGAGCTTTTTAAAAAAGTAGACATGTATATTAAAATCATAGTATTGACTCCAGAACATAATCGGAGGGTTAATTCATGAATACTTTCTGTTTTTTTATACCTTGTTTTCTTACTCTGTTCTCTGATTATTTCAAATGTATTTTGATTTAAAACTAGACATTCTTACCTTATCCATATGGTCCTCGGTCCTTTTCCTTTTACCTGGTAAAATTATGACTCTCATAGACTATCCATCAGCAATTTAAATTTTACCACAATCCAGGGCAATGAGAAGCCAATAATGCCATTTTTGCTGATGTGGCTATTAAGGCACAGGAGGCAAAGTGGAAAAGGAAACTCTTAATCTTCCCACTTCCAGCCCATTGCTTAATGGTCTCGTCTTCATTTCATTAGTTAATGTCATCAAGGATGACTCAAAGTTAAGAATTCTTATTTCATCATTTACACTCAGCCTCCCTTTTTCTTCTCTCCTTTGAAGGCAGATCAGGAAAATTGATAGTAAAACTAAATAGGATATAGTTAATATTATATGTCATTTCTGGCCCAGGTATTTAAGGCAGCAAGCATATAGAAAGTGAATAGATTGGGAAATATATAAATGCACAATAATTAGAAATAACATCCAAAGAAATATCTTCTATTTCTTTTTTTCTGAAATAGTAGCTTGTGCTAACTTTATTATATCATATTTATTTAAAAGTAGTACTGGTAAAATGATTGAGATGTGATTACTGTTTCCTTCATTTCCAATATATTTGCTTCTCATATACACCTTTGAAACGTGTTGTTAAAAACTTAGAATGTATAAAATTACTGTATCTCAGTATCTTAGAATGTACAAATATGATAATTACTTAGATAACTGAAAAGAAAACACTGGAGATACTTCTTTCAGCACGTTTAATAGTGGATGATTAATAATAGAAATGTGGTGGTATGAACGATCTAAATGCTTTGAGTTTTTAGAAATCTTGCAACAAATGATTCTTTCCTAATAAAAAGTGCCCATAGGCCCAGCTGCAATAATTATTGCATTTGTACATGACAGAGATTTTACGGCATTTAGTCCAAATTCAGAAATTGGTTTTTTTTCCTTAAACCTAAGGCAAATGCCCCTATGGACCCATTTACTGAGGTGCAGGAGGCCAATGAGGTGAGTCAAGCATTGCAGAGATTTGTGTAAAAGGCCTTTGTGACCACTGGGAGCCATCAGGAGATTAGTTTGGCATGGATTTTGTGAGCAATTTATTCAAGACCTGATTCTCATTCACACAAGACTGCTCAAAAGGACATCTTTGATTCTCTGGAACCAAAAGGTGAATAGCAAATTAGCTGGACGTGGTGCCCCCCCGTAATCCCAGCTACTAGGGAGGCTGAGACAGGAGAGTCGCTTGAGCCCTGGAGGTGGAAATTTCAGTGAGCCGAGACTGTGCCACGGCGCTCAAGCCTGGGCTGCAGAGTGAGACACTGTCTCAGAAATAAAATAAAATATGTGAATAGTGTGTGAATGGCATTTAGTGCTTAAGTAAGCTATGCCCTCGATATGCCCTATATCCTAGTAATTGATTAATGTGGGAGAAAAAAAATAAGAAAGCATGTACACAGACAGTGAATGTTATTAAATAGTGGAAGCAACTGAGTCATTCTTGTCTACTTTAAATCCTACCGATTTTACAATTTATTTTTCTGCACCTTTAAATATTTGATAAAACCACATGAAGATTTTTCTAGTGGTTTACATTTTAAAACCACTAAAGTTTAAATTGTAAACCAATAAATTATCTAATGAAAAGAAGTTACTTTGAGATGCCTTAATTTTAGGGCATGAATTTTTTTAATTGTAATAGGCTACACTGTTCCCTGCATCATTTTGTTCACTAATTTCAGCCATGTTATCAAAATTGGAATTCTACGCCTTTTATAGGAGTATAAAAAAGGGAAAACAGACTCTGCCTTGAGCCTATATTTATCATCATTTCATTGTTCCCTGTTAGTTTTCTGCTTACTTGCATCATATCAGTATTCTGAATTTTATTTTAAAATTATTGATTGTGCACCTACTTTCTGTTGCTGTGAATGAGGGATCTCACGATGAATCAGACATGGTCATTGTTTTCAAAACTCTCAAAACCTAACAGGAGATAAACACATAGACAATTGAAATACAGGGTGATAAAGTCAATATACAGACCGCTCAGAAAGCACAGACATGGCATCCGTATTTCTGTTTATACAAAGGCAGCATCTGGGTGTATCTTCATATAAAAGGTATTGATTCAGCCACAAAACAAGGATAGCTGATAACTATGGAATAAAGGGGAGATCATTCTAGACAGGCAGAATAATGTATATGAAAGTGCAGATATATTAAAAAAACATCATGGTGTTAAGCAACAGCTAACAGTTCAGTATAGGTTTCATGAGAAAAAGTGGTATGAGAGAAAACTAAAAGTTAGGGACTTCTCTCTCACTTTAAGTGACTTTGTATATCATTCTAAGTATTTTATAATTTCTTCTATGGATGATAGGCCTCTGTCAATGAGTAATTTTAGGCAGAGGCCTGACATAAGCATCTGCAATCTTTCTAGATTTTTTTTGCTGACACTGAGTGGCGGGGGCAGGCGTTGGACTCACAAAGGAGGTGAGAGCTGGGAGGTCATAGAGGAAGGCTGAATAATTGGTTTAGGAAGGTGCTGGCACTGTGTAATAGACATCTGTCATCGATGCAGCTGCCATGAGATGAAAGAGCAGAGGACAGAATGAAAAACTATTTCAGAAGTAGAATTCACCCATCTTTGTTCCTTTTACATAATAAGGTCTTGTTTAGGATTGTTTGAAAGTACTTTTGAATGGTAATACTAGATTGTCAGGCTTTAGGCACCCATCTATGTTTCCATTTCACAAATTTTTCCCACTGCAAACCAGTGGCAGTATATTAGTACAGTCAAATATTAAGTATTTTTCAGTTACCTCTCATTAGGTCAATGCACTAATATTAAGCAAATGGATTTGCATGTCTCAACTTGACTCCATTAAGATGTAACATGTTTTAAACTTGTTTATAAACAAGAAGACAAAATGCTTCCTAGATATTTTTCTTTTTTACAAAGTCATGGAAATAATCTTTCTTTTTTTTAGTTTTATTTTTTAAGTTCAGGGGTACATGTGCAGGTTTGTTACATAGGTAAACTTTTTTGAGGGTTTGTTGTACAGATTATTTTATCATCCAAGTATTAAGCCTAGTACCCATTAGTTACTTTTCCTGATTCTGTCCCACCTCCCACCCTCCACCCTCCACCTTCCAATAGGCTCCAGTGTTTGTTCTCTTTTATATGTCCATGTGTTCTTATAATTTAACTCCCACCTATAAGTGAGAACATGTACTGTTTGGTTTTATGTACCTGTGTTAGTTTGCTAAACATAATGGCTTCCACTTCCATCCATGTTCCTTCCAAAAACATAATCTCATCTTTTTTCATGACTGCATAGTATTCCATGATATATCTGTACCACGTTTGCTTTATCCACTCTATCATTGATGGACATTTAGATTGATTCCATATCTTTGCTATTGTGAATACTGTTGCAATGAACATATGTGTACAGGTGTGAGATGGTATTTCACTGTGGTTTTGATTTGAATTTCTCTATTTATAGTGATGTCAAGCTTTCTTATATGATTCTTGACCACATGTATGTCTTTTTTTGAAAACTGTTCATGTACTTTGCTCACTTTTTAATAGGGTTGTTTGTTTTTTTCTTGTAAATTTGTTTACATTCCTCATAGATGCTGGATATTAGACCTTGTTGGGTGTATAGTTTGCAAAATTTTTCTCCCATTCTGTAGGTTGTCTGTTGACTCATGATATTTGCTTTTGCTGTTTAGAAGTTCTTTAGTTTAAGTAGATCCTATTTGTCAGTTTTTGCTTTCATTGGGATTGTCTTTGACATCTTCATCATGAAACATTTGCCAATGCCTATACTCTGAATGTTATTACCAAGGGTCTTTCAGGATTTTTATAGTTTTGAGTTTTACATTTCAGTCTTTAATCCATCTTGAGTTAATTTCTATATAAGAAATTAACTGAAGAGATGCAGTTTTAATTTCCATCATATGGCTAACCAATTATCCCACCACCACTTAATGAAGAGAGAATTTTTCCCCATTGCTTTTTTTTTTTTTTTTTTGGTCGGGTTTGTCAAAGATCAGATAGCTATAGGTGCGTGGTCTCATTTCTGGATTCTGTATTCTGTTCCAATTGTCTATGTGTCTGTTTTTGTACTGGTACCATGCTGTTTTGTTTACTGTAGCCCTGCAGTATAGTTTGAAGTTGGGTAGTGTGACGCCTTCAGCTTTGTCCTTTTGCTTAGGATTGCCATGGCTATTTAGGCTCTTTATTGGTTCCATTTGAATTTTAAAACAGTTTTTTGTAGCTCTGTGAATAATATCCATGGTAGTTGAATAGGCATACTAGTAAATCTATACATTGCTTTTGGCAGTATGTCCATTTTAATGATATTGATTCTATCTACAAGCATGGAATGTTTCTCCATTTGTGTCATCTCTGTATTTGAGCAGTGGTATGTAGTTCTCCTTGTAGAGATTTTCACCTCCCTGGTCTTCTGTATTCCTAAGTATTTTATTATTTTTGTCACAATCGTGAATAGGAGTTCATTCCTAATTTGGCTCTCAGCTTGACTGTTGTTGGTGTATAAAAATGCTAGTGATTTTCGCACATGAATTTTTTTGTCTTTTTTTGAGACAGTGTCTCACTCTGTGGCCCAGGCTGGAGTGCAGTGATGAGATCTTGTTTCACTGCAACCTCTGCCTCCTGGGCTTAAGTGATCCTACCATCTCAACCTCCTGAGTAGCTGGGAAAACTGGTGCACACCACCATTTTTTGTATTTTTTTTGTAGACACAGCATCTCGCCATGTTGCCATGTTGCCACAATATTATCTCAATAAATGCGGAAAGCCTTTGATAAAATTCAACATTGCTTCGTGTTAAAAACTCAATAAACTAGGCATTGAAGGAAAACACCTCAAAATAATCAGAGCCACCTGTGACAAACCCACAGCCAACATCATACTAAATGGGCAAAAGCTGGAAGCATTTCCCTTGAAAACTGGCTCAAGACAAGGATGTTTTTTTCTAACCACTCCTATTCAACATGGTTAGGACATGGCCAGGACAATCAGACAAGAGAAAAAAAAAATACCTTATCCAAATAAGAAGGGAGAAAGTCAAACTATCCCTCTTTGCAGATGACATAATCTTATCTCTAGAAAACCTTATGGTCTTAGCCCAGATGCTTCTTAAGCTGATAAGCAACTTCAGCAAAGTCTCATGATATAAAATAAATGTGCAGGCTGGGAAAGGTGGCTCAGGCATGTAATCCCAGAATTTTGGGACTTCACGGCAGAAGGATTGTTTGAGCCTAGGAGTTCTATACCAGCCTGAATAGTTTGCCAGATAAAATGTTTCAGAATTTTATGATTTAGCTTAAATTTTTTTACATATTGAATCTTCTCAGATATCTGAATTGGTGGTTGTTTCTCGCTGTCACTACATGGTCATAATTTGGATCATGTCATGTCAAATGTTGCTCATCTAATTCACTACACTTAGTTTTGTTACCAAGAAAACACCATGACAGCAAAGTTTCCTTGTTTTTAATGGCATAATGGTATTCATGAGATAACTCATCATCCCTTTTATGAAACTAAGACTAGGATGCTATGGCATTTTGCAATTGTAGAACTCATTAGAGATGCTCTTGTTGTCAGTTTTCTAGACACATGGAACTGCAGTAACAACAGTGCTCAGGAATAACGGAGGTTACATTAGAAGTACAGATTTTACTACTCAAACATGAAACATTCTGTCATTTTATATTAAAATCATACAGCTATAGATTATAATTAAGTTTCTAACTATTTAAAAGACAATAAGTAATTTTATGTTGTCATTTTCTTTTACAAAAGAACCTCTTAAACCTCAATGGCAATATTGATTACATAAAATCAAAAGCGTACCCATCTTGGGATCTCATTGGTCTGTCATAACTGATTACCCCATTAACAAAAACTAAATACTGAGCTCTGCAAGCAGCTGTGCTAAGTATTGTTTAAAGGCATTAAGCACTTATTGGAATTAATGAATCCTATTTGAAGGTAACACAAACAAATTTTCTTAAAATTTCATCTAGTTGTACACATTAGAGAATTGACAAATTTGGAAGCTCAGAATAGAGCACTTGGGTTTTTATATTTTATCTCAAATGCTGAGAGGCAAATATCAGTTAGTTACATAGCTGAGTGATTATTCATCCATCTTCATATTGGCTTTTCAAACCAGAAAAACTAATATTAATTTCACGAAGATCACAGACTGAAAATTTGCAATATTCTTGAGTAATCTATAAGAGAAATGATTATTGGTTTATGTTATAGGCACTGATGTTATTGAAAAATTTGGTGAAGAAAGTAGTCTTACCAACTTTCTTCAATCTAATAGCAGAATTGAGCTAGGTCCTTTAAGAATAAAGCTCTTGGGGGAATCCCAAGTTGGCCAAATAAGAGGCAGCTCTGGAAAGCAGCTCCCAGTGAGAGAGACACAGAAGCCAAGTGGTCTCCACAATTCCAAATGAGGTACCAGGTTCATTTTGTGGGTCTGGTCAGAGAGTGGGTATAAACCAAATAGGGCAAGTTGCAGCAAGGTGGGCTACTGTCCCACCCAGAAGGAATGTGTCACCAACCAGAGGACTAGGGGATCTCCTCCTCTGGGACTTTGGTTCAGATACAGCACTCTACCCAAGCCCTCTACAACCCACAGAACAGGAGATCTTCACCGGGCTGAAAAGAGTTAGTGAGCTGCCTGAACAGGGCAAAACAGCAACTTCGGCACTGGGGCTGTCAGCATAGATCTAGGCGGAAGCACTAGCTGATGCCCAGACAGCCAAAAAGCTGGTGGGATGGAGCTACCTGCCCCCAGTAAGAAGGGGAAGAGAACGCAGGGAAATAGTCCAAACAGCAGGACAGGTCCCCCTGCCGCCACACAAAGCCCAGAAGGCCAAATTAACTCTCACTCCAGAGTTAGGCACCCAGAACGTCAGTTAGAGTGACCAGGAATGCTCCAGCTCAGCAGGTGGAAGGGAAGCCGCCATTGCAGAAACCGGTCTAATTTTCCTGAGTAAATAAAAGACACAGCAGTTCCACTGAATCTGTGGCAGCCCAGCAGTGCCTCTGCAGGCAGACAAAGGAAAGGCCGCCTCCCCCAAGCAGCTATCTGAGATCAAACCTATATAAATCCAAGATGTGGTGAGAAACCAGCACAAGAAGAATGAAACCATCAAAAACCAGAATGTCTCTCCCCCACCTCAAGTTCATGACTCCTCACCAGCAAGAGAACAAAGCAGGGTGGAGACTGAATTCAACAAATTGACAGAAGCACGCTTCAGAAAGTGGGTAATAACAAACTTCTCTGAGTTGAAGGAACATGTTCTATCCCAATGCAAAGAAACTAAAAACCTTGAAAAAAGGTTAGACGAAATGCTAAATGTTTAAACCAACAAAAATCAAAAGAGACAAAGAAAGGCATTACATAATGGTAAAAGGATCAATACAAGAAGAGCTAATGATCCTAAATATATATGCACCCAATACAGGAGCACCTAGATACATAAAGTAAGTCCTTAATGACCTACAAAGAGACTTAGACTCCCAGACAATAATAATGGGAGATTTTAACACTTCACTTTCACCATTAGACAGAGCAACGAGGAAATCCAGGACTTGAATGCAGATCTGGACCAAGCGAACTTAATGGACACTTAACGAACTCTTAACCCCAAATCCACAGAATATACATTCTTCTCAGCACCCCGTCACACTTACTCTAAAGTCAACCACATAATTGGAAGTAAATCACTCCTCAGCAAATGCAAATGAACAGAAATCATAACAAACAGTCTCTCAGACCACAGTGCAATCAAATTAGAACACAGGATTAAGAAATTAACACAAAACCACAACTTCATGGAAAATGAATAACAGACTCCTGAATGTAGACTGGAAAAATAATGAAATGATGGCAGAAATAAAGATGTTCTTCAAAATCAATGAGAATGAAGACACAACATACCAGAATCTCTGGGACACATTCAAAGCAGTGTCTAGAGGGAAATTCATAGCAATAAATGCCCAGAGGAGGAGCAATGAAAGATCTAAAATCGACACCCTAACATCAAAATTGAAAGAGTTAGAGGAGCAAGATCAAAAAAACTCAAAAGCTAACAGAAGACAAGAAAAACTAAGATCAGAGCAGAACTGAAGGAGATAGAGACACAAAAACTCTTCAAAAAATCAACAAATACAGGAGCTGTTTTTTGAAAAGATCAACAAAATAGATAGACCAGAATCATGAAAAAGAAAACAGAGAAGAATCAAACAGGTGGAATAAAAAACGATAAAGTGAACATTACCATCGATTCCACAGAAATACAAACTCCCATCAGAGATTACTATGAAGAACTCTATGCACATAAACCAGTAAACCAGGAAGAAATGGATAAATTCCTGGACACTTGCACTCTCCCAAGGCTAAACCTGGAAGAAGTTGAATCCCTCAATAGACCAATAACAAGGGCTGAAGATGAGGCAGCAATTAATAGCCTACCAACTAAAAAAAGCCCAGGTGCAGATGGGTTTACAGCCAAATTCTACCAGACCTACAAAGACGAGCTGGTATTATTCCTTCTGAAACTTTTCCAAATAATACAAAAAGAGGGAATCCTCCCCAACTCATTTTATGAGACCAACATCATCCTAATACCAAAACTGGGCAGAGATGCAACTAAAAAAGAAAACTTCAGGCCAATATCCATAATGAACATTGATGCAAAAACCTTCAATAAAATGCTGGCAAACAGAATGCAACACCAAATTAAACAGCTTATCATCATGATCAAGTAGGCTTCATCTCCGGGATGCAAGGCTGGTTCAACATACACAAGTCTATAAATGTAATCCATCACATAAACAGAACCAAAGACAAAAACCACATGATTATCTCAATAGATGCAGAAAAGGCTTTCAAAAAAATTCAACAGCGCTTTATGCTTAAAACC